>PVIR01001239.1:0-131216 GCA_004026965.1 Petromus typicus | reverse complement strand
TTATATATTGTGAAATAGAAAATGCTCAATGTAAAATAAGGTGAAAGGGGACAATGTTGAGATTGTAACAAAAAAGTAAGGAAACAAATTTTATGTATATGGGGGGGTGGTAGGGTGGGTGGGGCTATGGGAAAAAATGAGAATTAAATTGTGTCTTATACTGGTACAAATCCCCATTATGGAGTGCAATCATGATGTGCATATTTAATGTACCAATAAAGATAATAAAAAAGTAAGGAAACAAATTTTATGTATATGGGGGGGTGGTAGGGTAGGTACGGCTATGGGAAAAAATGAGAATTAAGTTGTGTCTTATACTGGTACAAATCCCCATTATGGAGTGCAATCATGATGTGTATATTTAATGTACCAATAAAGATTTAAAAAAAAAATGAAAGGTATCAAAGAATACCTACAGTATGCTACCATTATGCAAAGGAGAAGGGGAAAGAAACTGTGCAGATAGGTGTTAATATTTTAGGAGAAAAAAAAGGTGGAAAAGATTAAGAAAAGTTGGAGAGATTCACTATTTACAGTGGGAAAAGGACTGAATGAAGGGAGGGTGTGCTGGGGTAACACCGATGAGCAGAGAGTGACATTTCTGGGAATAAATATTTTTGCATATCTCTCTCAGAAATGTTGCTGTCTCATCTTGCTAATTTCCACATAAGCTTCACATAACAAAAACAAAATTAACTAGAACATGAGAGGAATGCAAATGATGGAGAGAGATTCAGAGAACGCTTGTTGGGTCCCACAGTGCCAAGATAGTATGGAATCTGCGTTCATACTCAGGCTAACTGGCATCAGAGTCCATGGTCTTTCAGTATACAGTATCCTTTACAAAATTTTCTCATGATTTTAAAATACTAGGATATAGTTAATACTAGTAAGTTGATCAGCTAATAATACTCTTTAAACCTAAAACTCTTCTGCTTTTGGATAAAAAAAAGAAAACACTCATGAAAACATATTTGGAGGAATAAGAATGGTTATACTAATCAAAATAATTTATTATTTTGATATTTCAAAATTATTTATTATTTTGACCATTTCAAAATTGCATTTAATTAAAGATAATAAAAACCTGAGTTTGGATGACAAGTTAGCCTTAACTTTATAATTGTTACAATCATACCTTTTTGTTTATTTTGATAGTAATTTCTTTAATAGTGTAAATATACAGAAACCACACAAATATCACAAAAAGAGTAAATAGAAGCAGGACATATCTTTGTGTTGGGCAATTACCTGTGTTGAAGAAAACAAGTAGGTAATTACAACCCTTCCATGACTTTTAATCATTTCTTATTAAAATCACAGCTATGTATCTATTGTCTGACTTCACAGACACCAAAATTATTTTGGATAATCACATCTTGCAGTATCTTGATTAGATCAACATGTTTTCAACAAAGGAAAATGTGTCATTGGTTTTTGACCTTCTAATGTTCTCAACTGTCAAAAATTTTACAAGTGACTTTTCATGCTGTAATTTATATGCCATTTTATGGTAGTTTCCTATTTTCTTACCTTATAAGGGTCATATGCTCAATATAAATGTCTATGAGAACAAATTATTAATTTAAAAATTATAAAGTTTTCCAGGATGAATGAAGGCAATCTTATGGATGCAGTTCTATACAGAAAGGTCAACTGTCATATTTTGTTTCAACAATTCAAAGTAAATCAAAATATGAACAAAATTTAAATGTTTAATTATGAAAACAAATGTTTAAAATTTTCTATATCCATTATACAAATGAGCATATGGTGATAAGTTATTTTTTCAGAAGCAAAACACTTTCATTATTTTATGCAATAATATTACATAAAATTTACTTGTGGAAACCAGATGAAGTCATAAAATAGAACCATGATCTGACTGTTTTCAATTTGGGGGAAACAACATATTAATTAAGTACCATTCTGCACCATAAATGCTTCAAGGAATAGAGCTCATGCCCCAGAACCTCCGGAAGTAACTCATTTATCTAGCAAAAACAAAAATCCTAACTGACAAGTTCTAGTAATTATATTTATCCACTGATATACTGTGGAAAATACTGATTACCATCTGAGTCAAAAATTTATCATTAACTTAACCAGGTAAAAAAATTGATTGAACTGGGCCTTCAGGACAATTATGGAGTTAAACATCTTTGATTTAGTTTTCCACATACATGCCCAACACTAAAGAGAAACCTAAAATAAAGACAGGCCCATTTAGAAAATAAAATGAAATAAAATAATAAAATGAAATAAAATTTAAGGAGAATGAGGAAGCATGGACTTGAAATATGAAGTTATTCATTTTTTTGTAAAAATAAAATTCTACTTGAAATTTAGAAGACAGGAAGAAAAAAAAGAATATCACAACCTCGAACATGCAATTTAACACCAGGCATCTTTTGTTTCATGTTTTCTCTGCTTCTTCTTGTAATTTTACCATGCTCTAAAACTGTGCAGTAGCTGTTATCAGAAAAAAAGTAAGGGAGAGGGGCTGGGGATTTAGCTCAGTGGTCAATGCCAAGTGAAGAGACCACGCCCAGCAGCAATCAGGACCATATACTACAGTGTCGAGCATGGTTGTTCACACCTGTAATCCCGGCACTTGGGATCAAGAGGATTGCTGAGTTCTAGGCTGAGCTCAGGACCAGCCTGAACTACAAAGAGAGATCCTGTCTCAAGGAAAAAAAAAAAAAAAAAAAAAAAAGTAAGGGAGAAAGGGAAGGGAAGGAAGAAAAAGAGGGAAAGGGATAAGAAGGGAGAGAGCAGGAAAAGAAACTAGTACTTTTTTTATGAAAAAGTAAATTTAATTACTGGTCAAACAGGAATGTCTATGTCATCCATGACCTTGTGTATGGCCTTACCATAAAATCTAAGAGTTCCATATTATGGAAGTCTAATGACTATTAACATTAAAACAGGATTAACCCAAAGAACATGGAAATGGTTTCCCCATGATCACTTATGCTATACTCTTTAGACGCAGTTGAACATTAAGCTGTGTCAGGTGCACACAGAGAGTGTAGTTAGGTCGTGGTAGTGAGCACTGGAAGCAGACCTGCTGATGGTCCAAAGGTCCATTCCTGCTGTAGAGCTAAAATCAACATGAACGCATAATATTTTTCTAGCACAGACACCATCCGCTGTTGGCCAACTCACTACTGCCTCACCTAAGTTCAGATCACTCTTAACTCTGTTGACTTCTCACTCTGTTTTCCCACTGGCTTCATTCTCATCCACTTGAAATTCATAACTCTATGGAACTTCTTGGGCTCTTACATTTTTTCTCAATTGGAATTGAGCATTTTCATTGTTAGATGGGAACAGACTACCCCTTCTAAAAAATAGAGGAATCCAAGCTTTTTTCTTGTCTCTTGGCCAACCCCTGCTCCTTCACATGCCCCTTTCCACTTTTATGTGCCCTGCAGTTGCCATTACTCTTCTCAGGTGCATTTTGACGACCTCACAAATTCTTTGCTCACAGAAATTTCCATAAATTCACAATGGAAATTTGATCAGCAAGGAAGGAAACGGTTACCTCCAAGAGGGAGAATGCTGAATGGTAACCTCCTCCCGTTTTCATCCCGTTTCTGAGGGAATAATTTTCTAGGCATTTATACTTTTTTATGAAATGTCTTTAGTTGGCTAATTGTCATTTGGGTCTTAATCCTATTAATGTCCCTAAAATACTCCCTCCCATTACAATGCAAGGATCTATATTATAGACAGTTGATAGTCCTGTTACCTAAAGATTTAATTCTATCGTGGTTCTAATTGGGCCAGGATGTGATGATTTAGAGGATCTGGACCTTCTCAAAGGTATACACATCATGTGATGGAAGCAGTTCTTCTACTTGCGCTGATGACTAAGTTTTCTCATTTTCTTTAGGTAGGATTTTTAAATGAATCATTAAGAGTTTAACCAATATGGAATAAGGTGCAAAAATTCATGACAAACTTCACTTTAATACAGATTGGTAAGCAGCTAGACACTGGGGTTAGACTTGTATGCAAAATCCTACAGATGAGTCTTATTATAAGTTGAGATTTGAGAGGTATGTTTGATTCACTTTTGAATTTCACATGGCAATAAAAGAGAAATTATATCATCACCTGGAATGTGGTAAAAAGAAATGCAGAGTAAATCTATAAACTCTGTTAGGTTATAAGCCAATACTACTTGGTTCAGTGGCACAGCCCAAAACACTGGGCACAAGGTACATAACCAACATGTTTTGATTGAAGCATTTGTCAAATCCTACATCAAATGGTGCTGACAATGCTTTGAAAAGTGAGTCACTGAATCAGCATAAACAAACCTAACCAAAGAGTTCAGAATACACAGAGTATTCAGAGTATACTCCTGAAGAAGCACAGATGAGGGCTGCTAGGATTTATCTCATATGTTTTAATCAACAGCTATTGTAATAATATACTATAATACTATAGGTATTAGCATAGGATCACGCAAATAAAATAATGGAAATAATTGAAAACATTAGCAACAATGCACCTCTTTGGAATCTTGCAGCATGACAGAAGTTGCACTGTATAACAATGAGCAAAGTTTGACCTCTTGAAGAAAACTTTTCAGGCAACTTCTAACATTATTATTTCTGTCTTTGCCACGATAATCTATACTCAAAGCATTATTCGGGGTATTCTTCAAAGCAGTGAAAATAATACCATGATTCTTGGCTTACTCAACCTAAACCTGAAGTCGTTGTAGGTTTTATATAAACCCTATGCCTGATCTATTATTGTACTTCATCATCCCCACTTGTTTCCCCATCACTCACCTGCCCAAGCTCACCACCAACACCTGACTATTTAAAATATTTTGGTTATATGAAAATGGGAAGCTGGTGCATAGAAAAAGAAAGATCAACAAAGTAAGAGACAGCCTACACTATGGGATAGAATGTTTGCAAATTATTTATCTGACCAGAAATTGATATCTGGAATATATAAGCAACTCAATAACTTGCACACTAGAAATCAAACCATCTGACTACACAGAATCTTCTCTAATGAAGACATACAAAGGTCTAAGTACAAAAAAGCTCAACCTCCCTAATCATGAAGGAGATGCAAATCAAAACCACAATGGGACCTCATCTCACCCCAGTTAGAATGGCTGTCATCAAACAATAAATAATAATAAATGCTGGCAATGATGCAAAGAAAAACAAACTCTTACTTGCCAAGGGTAGAAACATGTATGAGTAGAGTTATTTTGCAAAGTTTGAAAATAGTCTGATAAGCTAAGCCTATTCATGTTTCTTGTTAGATTACTCTTCCAGTTTCACACATTCCTTTTTTGTGATATTTGCTTATAAGCACTGCTTTTCTTCAGCATACCCCATGGGATTCTAGGAGTCCAGTGTACATTATTTTAAACTATGAAGGATTTATATTGGCTTGTGCTGCGATTTGAAGGTTCAGATAACTACCCAAAGGTGTTTGCTTCATTTGAATTCTGCACACTCGACCATGATCCTACAACAGCATCTGATCCCAGTGTCCAAATGGATATTTGTACCTTGAACAAATTTAGCTTTTAGGTTTCCTTATTATTCACTGCTTCCTACTCTGGATGCAATTCATAGTTTTGTTTATTTGAGCTTTTGGTAACTTATTTCTCTTATTTCTTGAAGCCCAGTAACTTACCATTATCCAACACATAATTATTTTGCATGCATACTCTTCTGAGTTTTTAGCCCACCATTTGTTTGAACAAACATGTTTCAAAATTTTTCAAAGTCCAAAAAGTGTCAAGGTCAATTTTTTCTGTAAAAAAAACTACTCAAAATTTCTTTCAACATAGTAAAATACACCTTTAGCATTTTGAAGTTCAACATTTAACTGGGACTGAAAACATATGGGGTATATATTATACCGATGACTTAAGTCATTATCTAATCAAACAAATTAAGACTAGAAACTGTAAAATTAAGGCTACTCAATCATTTCTTCCAATCTATAAGCAACAGAAAGCAGTCACTTCATCATGTTCTGTACCCAGGCTTCCCAGAGATGCTCATGTTCATTGATTCTTCTTTCTTTTCCTGTTGGGTCATTGGTAGCATCATCATTCAAGTCTTTTGCTCCTTTATTAAATTATCTTAAAAATAAACAGTTTAATTTCAAAAACAAAAAGTTCCTGCAAATTATATGATTTAATGTTTGCTTAGCTCTTTCTACTTCATTCTATTACACACTTCCTAGATATTAACAGAATTTGTAAACACTACAATCTTAATATCATTATCAATTTGTATTAACATAAAACTTTTTCTCAAACTGTAATTATTTCATGTGTCATAAATCCAACTTGATCCCTGTGTATTAATTTATCCATCACTTTTCCACATCTTGTCACCACAACCTTGACATATATCTTTACAGCACGGTTGTTATTTAAATGGCCTATATTTTTCAGGAATGATATCCCTCCTTTTTCTAACTTAGTAATATGTATTTTCTTCAGAGCAGAGGAAAATTCACCTTGTCCTGAGTGCTCTGCAAATACTTTGCATATGAGGTACAGACTCCACACTGAAATTATAAAATGACTCACTTGAAGGCTGGCTTCTCCTATTCTTTGCCCTTAGCAAGTTTTCAAATGTCATTTAGAGAAAATTAATTTGTCTCCACAGGACATTCTAATCAGTGACATTGGGGATATATTTTCAAGCGTTTCTTAGTGTTTAAACTTAGCAGGAAATAAATCCAGTGGAGTTATGATACCACTTTCCCCACTTTATAGAAGACCAAAGGAAATGAGAAAATATTCTCTGCCATCACAGCACTCTGAGCCTGTTTTCCCGGGGGCAAAACATACTTAGATATAGGACAGACACTGGGGTGAAACAGTATGTTTGAGTGCTGAAGAAATTGTTCCTTAGAGGCTCGAAAAGTTAACGTGTCTCATTAAATTACTACCGTGGAACAGTACCAGGATGCATAGAAAGAAGTACAAGAGGCTGCAGAAATCAACTAACACTATAAAACCATTTTATAGGAATAAATTGAGCCCTGGAAAGTTAGGGAATTTGGTGAAAGTCAGACAACTCATCCATAAGAGATTTAACATGAGAATTTAGATTTCTGATTTGTAAAGCTATTACTGTACACACACTATTAAGAAAATATTAATCTTGACTGAACTCAATTTTTAAACCACTTCTATTTTCACTTCCTTTGAACATATTTCAGATGTGGAACACTTTTCTAGGATTTCATGAACCCTGTCATTAAATGATGCATGAACCAAGGGAAAAAATAAGTATGGAAAGAATCACAGAGGGCTGTGAGGTGGGCACATGGAGACAGAAGCAGTAGTCCAATCTGGAAGGATGTCTTCTTATTTTAAGAATTTCAGAATTTATCTTACAGTCCAAGAGAAAATACTAAAACATCCCAAGCGGATAAGTATTAGAGGAAGTTCATTGTTTAGGAAAACTCAAGGTATGCCAACATTTAAGAAAAATGATTGGAGCGAAAACAAGAAACCAGTGAGCAGAGCTATGAGATAATTAATGTGTTTGTACAAAGAATAAATGGGCTAGACCAAAGTTTTTGTGTGTGTGAAGAAAATAGTTTGATGATTTGGGGGGCTTCATCGAGTCATACTTGACAACCATAAATATTATATATTCAAAATGCTCCACATGATAATTGGATACTCAATACACTGTGCAATGATTAGCATAACAAAGTTAATTAACATACCCATCACTGGTGTTAGAAATTTGACAGAAGAGCAGATATTAAACAGCTTCAAAAACAAAAAACAGTTTCTGAGCAGGCAAAATTAATAGAATTTAGAGACTCAGAAAAATAGTGCTACACCCAAGTACAAAGAACACAGTGGAAAGAATTTGGGAGAGGGGAAATGTTTAGATTTGTTGAACTGGAGCTACCTGATGGATATTCAGATGAATACTGTGTATTTGCTAAACTGGAACCTAAGAACGAGGTGGTCTAATGATAGCTATTTAGGAAAATAAAAATAAGTGGAAATTAAATTTATGAATTTGGACTTCTATATGAATATGGAACATTTCAGGATTGAGTAAAGAAAAGATTGATCATGGAGTTGTGGGACACTGATATTAAAGAAAAATGTCAAAAAGAAAGGAAGCCAGAGTTGCTAAAGTGAAAAGAAAATTTCTGTGATGGAAGACTGCAGTAGGAAAACTTTAGACTAGTGTCCATATATTCCTGTCCTGCTGGGGCCTAATGTGAGATAAGAATTCATAAACCTACCCTTGTGTATTACACGAGGTCTTTGCTAACCCCAGAAGTACTCTTTTCAGTTACATGGTGTGAGAAACTGTGTTACAGTGTACAGCTTTTAGTTAAAGGTAGTGAAACATGTTGAAAATGCATGAGTTTAAAATTCTTCAAGAAGCTTTCCCACAACACAAAACAAATCCAGAAAACTAGAAATGGCAGACATGTAAAGAGATGAACTTAAGAAGAGACAGAAGATGAAAGGTCCTATGACAACATGAAAGATAAAAATTCATCAAATGACTGAACCATAGGACATTTCAGTACTTCAGACTTTTCCCACAGTTAAGAGTCCCCTTTTCATTTTCACTGGTTCTGGATAAGATCTGAGATCTCCACAACAAAATATGGTGCTTCTGTGAGCTCCACAAAGCTTGCAAAGGTGATTTGCCTATTAAGACACTTCCAGTGGCAAAGGGACACCGATTTTCCTGAGAAATAGGATGCTTTTTGAATCAATGGATGAGTTATTGTTGATGAACGTGGACCAGGACAGTTATTCTTCCTGGTGATGTAAAGGACCAGTAAAGATTGGTGTAGAATAATATCAAGAGTGATTTAGAAGAGTAAGAAAAGATAGTCTACATGTCATTCTAAATGAAAAGGTAAAGGCAAATTTATTACAATAATGTTGCTTTTCTAATTTCTGTTCATTAAATTTCTCACACTGCTGTTATCACTTTATTTCACTCACTTGCTATGATAAACAGTTTGTTCTTCAAGAATATGTCCACAAAGTGATGTGATTATTTATATATTTTTTTCTTTAAGAATTTGTGTGTATTTTAGTAGTTCTTTCTTGAAGATGTGCTGCTACAAGAATTGGCTTGAAAGGCATCGGAATTTGGCATCATCAATATTTCCTTAGATTCCATCATTTTCTCCTGAGTTTCACAACACATTTGTACCTAAATAAGACAACTTGGCTGTGAGTTATGTATGATTCATTGTAACCCATTTGAAATGTCAGACACTGTGGACACGTCTACACATTTGAGAACGGGCATCCAAAGAATGGATGTGAAGTCAGTTTCTGGCACCTGCTTCCTTTCCCATCATCCAGCAGAAAAAACTGAATTAAAGAGTATCTTGAAGGGCTGGGGATTTAGCTCAGAGGTTCCGGCGCCTGTCTTGCAAGCACAAGGACCCGGGTTCGATCCCTGGTAACCACATACAATACTAGGTATGGAGACTCACACCCAGCAGCAGTCAGTACCACATACCACAGGGCTGGGCGTGGTGGCTCACGCCTGTAATCCCAGCACTCGGGAGGCAGAGTCAGGAGGTTTGCTGTGATGTGAGTTGGAGGCTGAGCTCAGGGCCAGCCTGAACTACAAAGCGAGACCCTGTCTCGAAAAACCAAAAAAAAAAAAAAAAAAAAGTATCTTGAAGAAGAAGCTCACAAAGAGGGACATTTTGTAATAAATTTGTAACCACATGAATTATTTGTCCTTAGTGTCAAGTTTGCCTCTGCTCATTTGCACAGCTCCAACTGCTTCTACTAGGGTTCCTTCCCTTTGACTGGGCGAACACCATCTTTACTTGGCAAGAATTACTGTCTTGACAATATTTTGCACAACCAGCATATGTATCAGTTTATTCACTAGCTTATCAACTAATTAAATTCATTTTGTACTTCCTTATATGTATCTTTGTGGAATTTGAATATCAATAATAAAGAATAAAATAAATAATAAATAATAAAGAATAAAATCGACCAAATTTAGTCAAAAAGGCATATGGAAATTAGGTTAAAATTCTCAGGCTAGGTAATATAAAATGAACTGGAAATTGGGACAATTATTTGAAAATGGATTTTTAAAAATCTCCAATTGTCTAAAAAGCTCAATTGTGATAAAGTATGTTTATTTTTCTATGTCCCCTACACAATACAGGCATTAAATACATGAATATGTAAACAAAGGGGGGGAGCTGGAAGTTAGGTAAATGTGTATTAAAGCACAAGGAGTGGTGTGTGTGTGAATAAATAAAGATGTTTGTTATAGTAAAAGACCTATGGGCATCTCTCAAATATTGCTTAGCACTTCAGACTTGCTCACTCACTCCATAATTCTTGCCACTTTTTGAAGCAGTCCTGGGAGTCCTTTTTCCTAAGTTCCTTTACCAGGTGTGATCAACTATGCTATGAAGTTTCGATGGTCAAGCACCATGCAAGTGAAAGGCAACCTCATAAAAATATTAAAATGGATCTTCATACATCTTATTTAGTGGATTTGGCACTGTGTAACTTCTGGCTCTTCCTTCAAAGTAAAATGAGCTTGAAAAGTAAATATTTTTAATCACATGTCCCTAAGATAGTGACACAGCCAGGACAGAGCTGTGTCAAAGGGAAAGGGAATTTTGAGCACTGCTTCAAATAGTGACAAGAACAAGTGGGCACGTGTGTTCTAAGAGGATTAATGGTGCTAAGGGGATTAATGGTGATGTTTCCTTACTCCAAAAAAAAATTTAAATTTAAACATGCAATGTATTTTGTAAAGTTAAATGAAAGAAAAGATTTCTGGTGTCTTATAGCCAAAAAAAAGGATAACTATACATCAAAGCAATTACTGATATATTTCAAAATTATTAGAAAGACTTAAAAGTTTTCTGATACAGAGAAATGATAAATATTTGAAGATATGGAAATTCTAATGATACTGATTTAATTATTAAACATTGGATACATTTATTTATTATATTGGACTCTATGAGCCTGGAAAAATATTATATTAATAAAATACATGTGAGTTAAAATTATGTAGGCAGGGGTAATTTTTAAAGACCATAGATTTGCAATTTTAAATCTAATAACTGGCAAGATGAGCAGTTCATTACAGCACTATTCCTATGAGATGTGACAATGACCTCACATTACTTTGTTAAAGAAGAATAGTACTGTAATCCCCCTATGAACCCCTTTATAGGTCATATAATGAGACTTTCATAATTTTTAACTATGAGCTCCAGAGAAATGTGGTTATTTAAAATCTAAATATGATATCAGTGGATACAGAAATAAATTTTACACTTCAAATAAAACAAAGCTTACCAAAAATACATTATTAACAGTATTGGAGACAAGTTACATGGGATATTATAGCAATCAGCCTTTTCTTGATAACAGTGTAAGAAGAATTATACAATAGTCACTCAACATCTAAGTTAAAAATAATAAATTTGTATGACTTCATGCTTTAAAAATGATAGAATTGTAAAATGTTTTAATCCAACTCAAAACAAGAAGAGCTAGAATTATGCTTGAGACCAGAATCTGAACCTACTAATACTTGCAGCCAGAAAGCTGTGCTCATTAAGGAAGAAAAGTGCTAGGAACTCTATTAAAGTCAGACATAAAGCAAGAGGAAAAAAAAAATCCAAAAATTCATTTGGTCTCACAAAAGTCCTAGAATACTGAAAGAAATTCTAAGTAACAAGGACATCAGGGGACGGGGTGGTATTGTGATCCTCAACTTGAAACTATACTACACAGCCACTGTGATAAGAACAGACCTGAGGACCAGTGGAGTAGATTAGAAGATCCAGAAACTACTCCAGATACACTGAGTCACCTCATCTGTGACAAAGGAGCCAAATACCCTCAGTGGCAGAAAGATAGCCTCTCTAAGAAATGTGCTGGACAAACCTAAACATTAAAACAGAAACACTACACCTGCAGCAAAACAGGTTAGGTAAAACTCTTGAAGACATTGGCTTAGGAAAAGAATTCTTGAACAAAACCTCTATAGAATGAGACTTGACAGAAGAAATCAACAAATGGGGTCTCATTCTGTTAAAAAGCTTCTGCACAGGCCAGGGAGTTAGCTCAGTGGTTCTGGTGCCTGTCTTGCAAGCGCAAGGGCCCGGGTTCAATTCCCTGGTAACCACATACAATACTGGGCGTGGAGACTCACCCCAGCAGCAACCAGTACCACATACCACAGGGCTGGGCGTGGTGGCTCACGCCTGTAATCCCAGCACTCAGGAGGCAGAGGCAGGAGGATTGCTGTGATGTGAGTTTGAGGCTGAGCTCAGGGCCAGCCTGAACCACAAAGTGAGACCCTGTCTCAAAAGACAAAAAAAAAAACAGAGCAAAATGGTAACCAACAACATGGGAAAGACTCTTTATCAGATGTTTCTCAGACAAAAGGCTACTATCTAGAATACATAAGCAGCTTTAAAACATCAGTCCACTCAAATTTAAAGACTCAATTCAAAAATGGGCATCTGAAATGAACAGACACTTTTCAGAAGAAGAAGTAAGAGCAGCTAAGAAGTATATGAAGAAATGCTCAACATCATTGATCATTTGAGAAATGCAGATGAAAACAACTCTGAGATTTCATCTCACTTCACAAAGAATGGCTGTTATTTCAGAATTAGATAGCAACAAATGTTGGCGAGACTGCAGAAAAAAGGATCCCTTCTCCACTGTTGGTGGGAGTGTAGACTCGTACAACCTGTGTGGAGATCAGTGTGGAGATTCCTCAAAAAGCTAGGATTGGAGGTCCTATTTGACCTGGCCATCGCTCTGCTAGGTATATACACAAAAGAATTAAAAGATTCATATCACAGTAACATATGTGCACCTATGTTTATAGCAGCTCAGTGTGTGATTGCTAAATCTTGGAAACAACCCAAATGTCAATCAGTTGGAGACTGGATAAAGAAGATGTGCTTCTTTTATAGAATGGAGTGCTATTCTGCCATGAAAAATGGTAAGGCTGAGTCATTCATACTCAAATGAATATACCTTGAGGACATCCTCATAAGTGAAATAAATAGGTCACAGATGTGTACATATCATATCTTTTCTCTGGTATGATGAAATGAAGATTTAAAGGAGTTCTAGTATACATAGTAGATATTGTGAAATAAAAAATATTTAAAAGGAAATAGGGTGTAGGGGTAAATAACAAGGGGAAAAAGAATGTGATAGTAATTTTTAAAAAGGAGACAAAACTTAAGTATTAAGGAGGTGGGGGTTGTGGAGTGGATAAGGGAATGGGAAAAAAAATGAGAATCAAGTTGTATCATATATTGGTACAAACTCTTAATGTTGAATGTGATAATCATGTGTATGTATAATGTACCAATAAAGATTTGAATTTTTAAAAAATTTAAATAATCAGACACAACTCAGGACTCTCAGAGCAGGAACACAAACTGTTCCTCAGAATCAAAGAAAGAAATGCAAATTATTCCCATTTGACCACGAAAATTTCTGATCATGCCTTTAAAGATGTGAGTAAATGGCTGCAATCAACAGTCTCCCAACATAGCTACTGCTCCCTAAACACTCCTTAAATTATTTTATTCCTGAGTCCACTCTAAATACATTAAGATTTTCTTTTTCAGGTAAGGATATCCAGTCAATATGAAAGGCGCAGAAACGAGCTGTAGTTTTAACAGCAGGAGGCGTGGTACTTTCAGTCTCTCTTGTTATGGGTAAGGCTCTAATGACTACTTTGTATGCACCTCTCCCCGAATACACAGGCAAATCTCCTCCCGGACTTCTGAATAAACACAGCACTTAGCAACATTTCCAAGCAAGCTGTATGCCTATTTTCCGTTTAACTGGATTCTGACGTCTATTTCTCAAAAAACAGTGTGTTCAACCTTGAAACTGACCTCACTAGTAAGAATATATTTCCCTGTAGCATGTTGTCCTCCAAGTTCTTGCTAACACCGCTTCCTGACTTACTGTCTTTCTATATTTCTAGCAGGGGATAAACAGCCCCAAACCTTATAATACTACTCAAAAGTGAGGTTAAATGAATCACGTGTGTACCTGCCATTAAGAATCTCATTTTTGTGCTCACTTCGGCAGCACACATACTAAAAAAGAATCTCATTTTCACAATTTTTTGTTAATTTAAATAGTTTTCATACTGATGCCCCTTTGTTTTCTATTCTTATTAGCTTTGTAGTGATCTGTATATCCTGAGTAGTATTATATGCCTTACAAATGCTGCACCTGTATTTGCACACTAAGAATGTGACCTTAAGTTCGTTCTTTTTTCTTCTTGGTACTCTTTAAAGACATGACTTACATACTAAAATTAAATTCACCACTAAGTATAATCATCTCCTACAATGAAGGTAGAGTCAGTTGAAAAATGCCCTCATGACCATTTGCACTTAACCTCTTTCGCCAACCTTTGCCTCTGGCAATGCTCACCTCATTTATTTCTCATTTCCAGAATGCTAGGGCAGTACAAGTGGAACTGTACTACATGGAGCCACCAGGGTTCAAACAATGAAATCACATGCACACACACACACACACACACACACACACACACACACACACACCTGTGAAGAACATAGAGTTAGAATCTCTTCTACATATATTATTGTAAAGACTATAGAACATCATTTAGGCCATATATTCACTATAAATAACAGCATGTGCAGTTTATGAATTTTATGCAAAACTTATTTTTTTGCAATCCTGGGGATCACACTCAAGCCCTTATGTTTCCAAAAAGGTGCAGTATCACTTGAACTAAATCGCAAGCCTCCCCAAATTTTACCAAAACCTGACACAAAGCAACTGCTTTTCTTATATGTATGGTTTAGGTTTTTGCAACCAAGGAACTTCTAATACTTGATTTAGGAAAATCTCAGAGTACTGAGGATTAAAGATCTAAACATAATATTTAACAGAGGGTGGCAATCATTTAAAGGTAATGGAATACATAATTTTGTAAAGGAAACAAGTTTTTTTTTTCTTACGAACCAATCTAGAAGATAATTATATAATTATAAGCAAAATAACACATGCTATAAACATTAATTTTATATGTCATTCATTCCTTTCATTTCTGGAAACCATGATCAGTGGTCTCTGGTGACAAATGTAGTTATATTGTCTTAATAGTTTAAAGAGAAATTATATAAAACTTGGCTTATATAATCTGAGTAATTTAATTTAATGGATTTAATAATGCTGGTCCCTGACTGTTTCTCTGGGGATTCTGAAACAGAATAACTGTAATATAGTCCAGGACTCGGTTAGCAAAACACCAAGCAGGTCTCCCTGATGGTCTAGAGAGCTTTTATAACTTGCTTATTGGGTCTTTCAAAGAGAGGGAGAAGAGACTACCTCATAACTGTCATCCTCTAAAATGATATCTTAAAGTGTACAGTGTTTGAATTAAAATATATTTATGATAAAGAAAAAATACAAGGTTCATATGACCATTGGGCTAGAATAATTATACTGCATTTCTTCAGTTGTCAAATAAATTAACTTTGCTGCTTATTTACATTTTTCATAATTTCAGAAGTATATGATATTGAAAATCAAGAGATATTTTTCTCAATCTGAAGGTATACATTTTTAGTAATAATATAATTTTAAAAACAGAATATAAGAACATTAAAAGAATTATAAAATGACCTGGCATTGAAATTTCCTGTTTTTATGGAACTAAAAACCAAACAGTTGTAGGTTAGGAATGTGGCTTAATTTTAGAATAATTTTACACTTTATGTGTGTGTGTATATATACACATATTTTCATAGACACAAATTTATATACATTTTTATTCTTTTGTGCAGCATTTCATAGGGTGATAAAATAAAAACTACAATATAATAATTCATTTGAAAAATCTTATCTTCAATCTCTACTTCAAAACCTCACTGTGTGCTAATAATTTATAACTCCACATTGGCAGACAATCTTCATTTAATGCAAACAAAAAAACTACATGAAAATAAATGACATAATCATACCATCATTGTTCATGATTTATAATAGCTCAATATTACTTAGACACAGAAATAATCTTTGAAAGGTTTTGTTCCATCATATGCTGCTCATTAAAGAGTCAAATACATCCAAGTGTGACTTGTGGCTAAGTTGTTAATGGAAAGGCAGCTTAGCATGAGTTCATTACAGTTATAATGCCTTTTATAAATAATAATAACTTTAGTGCTCCATCATCATTAAAATGTAAACAGTTTTGTAGAGTGATTCGAATCATAATTGCATCAAGCTGATTAACTCAGTTTTAGCAGATCACAAATTCTTTTGGGAGGTTAAAGAAACAAAGCTTTTGAGGGCCTGCCTTTCTGTGCCTACTAATTTCTCACTTGCTAAATGGAAGAGGAGCTAGAGACAGTCATGGTCAGCTGACACCTCTCCTCAGAACCAAAAGACTTAATTTAATATATGATGACTCAGCCTTTCACATATATAGACCTCAGTTTATACCTTCAAATCTTAATCGTGAACAGAATCACTTTACTAAGTGGTGGTAACATAGAATACATGCTTACAGAGAGAATGCATGACTAAAATAATATCAAACCAATGATAAACTGCAAAGGAGACATATGATGATTTATGTTCATTTTCTCATTTCTGAACAGGAAAATAGAGTGCTATCTACAACAAACTCTATATTACACCTGCAAACAATCTTTTAGAATTTGTTGCCTCAAAGAATCAGGTCAATATTTATAATATTAAACTGAGTTTATAGAGTATTTTAAGAATGTTAGATTTCATTATTTCAGCTTCTCCTAGAAACTTTTTTCATCTTTTTCAAAAATCTCCTCTGCATCATTTTGACAAATCTTTACCTAGTGTAACCTTATTTTCTTTTTCTATCATTCTTTTCCTCTACATTTCAAATATTAATAACCAAAGATAACTCATAGCCTTTGCTTTAAAAGCAAGGGATGCTATATGAAAAAGTGATTTTTCTACTTCTCTTTAAGACTGATACAAATAAAACAAAATAGTATACATTTTTAAAGACATAGGTGAAAGTTTATATCCTAAATTGGAGGAAATCCAAGCAGTTGTCCTTTATAAAACATAACAAGATCGAATTTCTGACCTGCATAGACAGTGAAACCCACATATCAAATTCAGAAAAGATACTTTCAGGAAAAACAGGTTGAGAAACATGATTTTAGGTCCCTAAGGACACTGTGAGCTTCAGGACTGAATGTAGCCATTTCGTCCTACTCACCCTACTTTACTCAAAATCCACTTGCTATCAGGCACAGCTCTAAGAAGAAAGTGTTTGTAAGAATTTGATATTTTAGTAAAGACTGGTGGAACCCAGAGAACAAAAGATCTAACTTCGGCAAGAAAGAGCAGTAGGAATTTATTGGAATCTTCTCAGGAGCACCACCTTAAAGGACAAACTGCACTGAGATGCAGCAGAGCTAAGAAGAATGTCCAGGGCCAGGGATTTAGCTCAGTGGTTCCAGCACCTGTCTTGCAAGCGCAAAGATCCAGGTTTGATCCCCTGGTAACTACATACAATACTGGGTGCGGAGACTCACACCCAGCAGCAACCAGTACCACATACCACAGTGCAAGATGTGGTGGCTCATGCCTGTCACTCCAGCACTCAGGAGGCAGAGGCAGGAGGATTGCTGTGATGTGAGTTTGAGGCTGAGCTCAGGGCCACCCTGAACTACAAAGCAAGACCCTGTCTCAAAAAACAAACCAAAAAGAAGAAGAAGAAAGAGGAAGAAGAAGAAGAAGAAGGAGGAGGAGGAGGAGGAGGAGGAGGAGGAGATGGAGGAGGAGAAGAAGAAGAAGAACAAGAAGACAAGATGACCGCACAGTCCTGCCTCTTCTGGCTCCTGGCTTCCCGGCCCAGCCCACTGTGATGCACCAACCTGGCACCTGCCACACATCATCTTAGCTCATTGCAGTGCAGAATACAGGTCTCTGCCACGTTTTGGGCTGACGCCTTTGTAACGGTAACAATTTTTCTTAAGTAAGATTATTTCAGTGAACAATTACACCAGAATTATTCTAGAGAGTCAAAGTTCCCCCATTACTCTTTGAAGTTCATTCCTCCATCTCTCCTGTTTCTCCCTCTTCCTTCCATCCTTCTTTTGTTTCCTTTATTTCCTTTTCACTTATTTTCATTTAAAATTACTTTCTTTTAGCAACTTCTACCTAAAAGACAAAATTCTTTATGCTAAGTGCTTAAAAAAGTCTCTATCTGCATAGCTTTAATTCTAGTACCAAAGGAGATTAATAAACTGAACTTGTACTTCATCAAATGGTGAGGAACCCTGTGGTGCTGCTATTTTGTGCAATGGCTAGAAAATGTTTTACAGCTACCTGACAAAAGGGAAATAAGGACCAAGTCGCTGTGTGGAGGAAGAATATCTGAAAAGGAGGAAGCCCAGGCACAGAGGTGCCCAGGGAAACGGGCACTTAGCTGGCAACTTCCCAGGCTGCCAAGGATTTCTGGTGATGTCACTGGGCCAGAGCTTGCAGGGAGCAGTGGTGTCAGGTCTCTGACACCAGGGAGAACTGAGCCTTCCTCAGAGTGCTGAAAACCATCAGTGAGGATTAAATCAATAAATGATAGGGTCTGATTCGATCTGGGAAATGATTTGGCTGTGATTATAGAGGAGAAAGATGACACTACTTGAAAGGGCATCACAGAGCAACACAAAGAGAAAAGCTGTCTGCTTGAGTCTGAGAAGAGAACTTACTGTGAAATGCTGGTAAAAAAAAAAAATCCAACTTCTAATTCCATTATATATTAATACACATTTTACTACAAAATCCCTTTATGATTCTATTTGTTTTGTGCTTCAGTTTGTGTATGTGTGTGTGTTCTCAACAAATATTGATTGAGCAGCTTGTAGAAGATAAATGTTAACTTCTTTTTAAATTTCAGTGTTTATATATATTTATACATTATATATCATATATAATATAAAATTATATATGAATATATATATATATATATATATATATATATATATATATATATCAGTTTAGGGGATTGATACATGCATACATGCCATCGTGGTGTTTTTTTTTTAAATCTTTAGTGGTACATTATGAATACAATGATTATCACACTCAACTTCCCCTTCACTATTTACCCATGCACACTCTTCCCTTTTAAATATTTTCTATTTCACAATATCAACTATACATACCACAACTCAGTTACAACTTCATTTCCTCACACCAGAGAAAAGATATGATATTTACATATCTATGACCTATTTATTTCACTTATGAGGATGACCTGAAGGTACACCCATTTGAGTATGAATGACACAATCTTATCATTTTTAATAGTAGAGTAATACTCCATTCTATAAAAAGAAGCACATCTTCTTTATCCAGTCTCCAACTGATTGACGTTTGGGTTGTTTCCAAGATTTAGCAATCACACACTGAGCTGCTATAAACATGGGTGCACATATATCACACTGATATGAATCTTTTAATTCTTGTGTGTATATACCTAGCAGAGCAATGGCCAGGTCAAATGGGACCTCCAATCCTAGCTTTTTGAGGAATCTCCACACTGATTTCCACAGAGATTGTACGAGTCTACACTCCCACCAACAGTGGAGAAGGGATCCTTTTTTCTGCAGTCTCGCCAACATTTGTTGCTATCTAATTCTGAAATAACAGCCATTCTTTGTGAAGTGAGATGAAATCTCAGAGTTGTTTTCATCTGCATTTCTCAAGTGATCAATGATGTTGAGCATTTCTTCATATACTTCTTAGCTGCTCCTACTTCTTCCTTTGAAATAGGAAAAGAAGAAGTTAAATTGTCATTATTTGCTGATAACATGATACTCTATCTAGAGGATCCTAAAAATGCAATTAAAAGCTGCTGGACCTAATTGCCAAATTTAGTCATGTAGCTGGATACAAGGTCAATGTTTAAAAAAAATCAATAGCCTTTATATACACAAACAGTAGACCCAATGAGATAGAAATTGGGAAGTCAGTCCTTTCACAATAGCACCCCCCCCAAAAAAAATCCAGGAATCAATCTAGCATAGGAGAAAAAAGACCTCTATGCTGAAAACTACAGCACTCTGGTGCTAGAAGAAGACTACAAAAAATGGAAAGGTATATCTTGCTCCTGGGTAGGAAGAACCAATATAGTCAAAATGGCTATACTCCCACAACTACTATATAGATTCAACACAATCCTGATTGAAATCCTAACAGTATATTTCATAGATCTAGAGAAAAAACAAATCCACACATTTACCTGGAATCACAAAAGACCTAGGGTAGCAAAAGCAATTCTAAGCAACAAGGACATGGTAGGGGTATTATGATCCCCAATTTGAAACTATACTACACAGCCACTGTGATAAGAACTGCATGTTACAGGCAAAGAAACAGACCTAAGGATCAATGGAGTAGATTAGAAAATCCAGAAACTACTCCAGATACACTGAGTTACCTTATCTTTAACAAAGGAGCCAGAAATCCTCAATGGAGGAAATATAGCCTCTTTAACAAATGGTGCTGGAAAAACTGGGCCTTAACTTGCCAAAGACTAAAGTTAGGCCTAGCTCTTTCACCATGTACCAAGCTAAAATCAAAGTGGATAAGAGACCTAAATATTAAAACAGACACTCTAAGCCTGCTACAAAACAGGTTAGGTAAAACTCTTGAAGACATTGGCTTAGGGAAAGACTTCCTGAACAAAACATCTATAGCACAAGAACTGGCAGAAGAAATTAACAAATGGGATCTCTCAGTTTGGAGATTCCTCAAAAAGCTAGGATTGGAGGTCCCATTTGACCCAGCTATTGCCCTACTAGGTATACACATACAAGAATTAAAAGACTCATATCACAGTGACATGTGCACCCATGTTTATAGCAGCCCAATTTGTGATTGCTACATCTTGGAAATAACCCAAGTGTCTATCAACTGGAGACTGGATAAAAAAGCTGTGGTTCTTCTACACAATGGAGTATTACTCTGCCATAAAAAATTATAAGTTTGAATCATTTCTACTTAAATGGACATACCTTGAGGATATCCTCATAAGTGAAATAAATAGGGCACAGATAGGTACATATCACATCTTTTCTCTGGTATGAGAAAATAAAGGTGTAAATGAGTCCTAGAATTGTATGTTATATATTGTGAAATAGAAAATGCTCAATGTAAAATAGGAAGAAGGGGGAAAATGTTGAGATTGTAACAAAAAAGTAAGGAAACAAATTTTATGTATATGGGGGGCGGTAGGGTGGGTAGGGCTATGGGAAAAAATGAGAATTAAGTTGTGTCTTATACTGATACAAATCCCCATTATGGAGTGCAATCATGATGTGTATATGTAATGTACCAATAAAGATTAAAAAACTAAAAAACAAAACAAAACAACAACAACAAAAAAACGGGATCTCATTCTATTAAAAAGCTTCTGCACAGCAAAGGAAACCCCTGACAGAGCAAAAAGGCAACCAACAATATGGGAAAGAACCTTTACCAGCTGTTCCTCAGACTAAGGGCTATTATCTAGACTACATAAAGAGTTTTAAAAAATCAGCCCACCCAAATTTAAAGACCCAGTTGGTGGTGGATCTTGCACCGGGTGCACTTTTACCCTCCACAACTAGGAGCTGCTTGGTCTGGGCGCTCCACCCCTCGCTGGTCACTCCCCTCCTCTCTGTCCCGCTCCCTCCTGCGTTATGCTGTTCAGTGCTTTTCCTGGCTCCCACTGAGCCCACCAGGAAAGAAGTCTGGGTGGCCGCAGCAGCAGAGGAGTAGAGCTACAGAGCCTTCATCGCTGATCTGCCTGTCCACAGACGCCAAGAAATGCGATTCCATGACTTGCTTGTGCGAGAAATTGAAGATTGGCTTCATCTGCTGAGTTCAAATAGAGTCCTCAATCTGAGTCCTGTTAAGTATAATAAAAACAAAATCTTCATTTTTGATCATGAAGGTAGCAGTTTCATACTTTCAATATATGGTAATCGTATAATAAAAAAATCTTATGCATTTGCTGAAAGGATTCAATGACTTGAAAGTTTATTTACTACTTTTGGCCGTAAGTTTTTATCATCTTTTTATTCACAGAATACAACACTAGGTGGGAAGGTTTTCTATGAAAGTGGTCCTGAGGTCTTCAGCACAGATTTGGCATCAAGTAGGATGGTTTTGTCTTAATGTCTACTTCCGACGCTTGGCCCAATACTCTGCTACAGGAGGCCTGTGCGGAGCCCAGTCTGGAGCCCACCTTGGCGCTCGAGGCACAAAGCCCACCCTGTGGGCCTTGCAGCTTCCCGCTCCTCTGCCTTGATTCATACAGATAAGAAGATGAGAATTAAATACCCCAAGTTTCATCTGCTTCCCAATAGCATTAGCATGTTCTCTGGTAAACAACTGACCCTCAGCTGCTTTAACTTTCCCCTAATCTGACATTGCCCTTGAGGGCAGCGTTTGTCTTCATGCTCACAGAGGAGCCCATTAGGCCTCTTCTCTTGGGTCTCCGGGTCTCTGTAGAGACTCCAAGGCGAGTCAGAGGTCAGAGGTCTCCGGTGCTGCATGGCCTTGAGCTGAACCACGGCCTCGCCCAAGGTTATAAATTCTCCGATTCTGCTCAAACCCAGAGCCACTGTAGATAGAGAGGGTCCTGCCTAGAAACAATGCAGACTCGAGAGTACGGAACATTCCTCTTTGGAGTTCATGCATTCATACCATCTGTTGTTAGTTCTGGCTC
Organism: Petromus typicus; assembly: GCA_004026965.1. Taxonomy (NCBI): domain Eukaryota; kingdom Metazoa; phylum Chordata; class Mammalia; order Rodentia; family Petromuridae; genus Petromus; species Petromus typicus. The sequence goes on along the minus strand of PVIR01001239.1, from coordinate 108,417 downwards.
CCAGGCTGAGATTGTTTTCAAATCAGCAGGGATAATCCCAGGCAGTGTGAATGTATATGTACACTAATATTAGTATACTGTGTATACTAATCCTTGCTGTGCATGTTCATCGTACTAAAGTTCTTACCTGCTCCTACTTTGTGTGAACTTTTGTTACAAGTGTGGAGTCTCATCAAATGTATTTCTGTAGGATTTTTTAAAAAATTTTTTAGTCTGGCATTACAATGAACTGTGCTGATAACAATTACACTCTAAATTCACTTCTCTCCAATTTCCAGGTGAACGTTCCCTTCAACATCCTACAGGTGTCAGTCAAGTGCAGCACTTCTTGTCCATTCATTCATTCTGTAGGGTGGATTTCTGGTTTTATCTTCACTAGTTTAATAGCAACTGGTTTGCTGGTCTGTCAGTCAGATGAAACTTCGCATTCAACATGATCTTCTACTTTAAATCCTGCACTTTCCATTATGTTGTGAACAGTGGTAGGTAAGTCCAGTGTGATACACTAAGCACTGAACAAATCCATAAGAGGTTAGCAGTTTTTCAATAACCCAACAGTTTCACAGAGTCCTGCTGAAGAACCACTGAGGAAGCCATAACGTCACTTGTTGGGGAGAAGATTGGAATCAAAGCTTATGTCTCAATGATAATCGAGTATTACACTTAAGAGCCAGAAATATAACTCAGTGGCACAACATCTGCCTCACAAGGGCAAGGTCTGGAGTGTGATCCCTCATCCCGGAAAGAATGAAAGAGAAAGAAAGAAAGAAAGAAAGAAAGAAAGAAAGAATTAAAAATCTTACAGAAAGACCAGGGATTTAGCTCAGTGGTTCTGGCACCTGCCTTGCCAGCGCAAAGGCCCAGGTTGGATCTCTGATAACCACCTACAACAATGCTGGGCATGGAGACTCACGCCAACCAGCAATCAGAACCACATACTACAGTGCCAGGTGTGATGGTTCACGCCTCTAATCCCAGCACTTGGGAGGCAGAAGAAGAGGACTGCTGGGAGTTCTGGACTTACCTGGGCTACATAGTGAGCTCAGAGCCAGCGTGAACTATAAAGCGAGACCCTGTCTCAAAAAAAAAAAAAAAAATTTACAGAAACATTGCACTCTCAATAATGTTAGTTAATTCTTTTCAGTACATATTAAATTATGATAATTGCCAATATTTTTTAAAAAACAAGAGAAAATGATCTGCTAAGCTAATAAAAAATACAGCTACTGCTGCACCAGACAGCCTCACAGTATAGTACTGAAGAAAACAAAGACTACTAGCAGCGCTGGGAAGTGTTCTTTAGGAGCTATTGAGTAGGCACAAACTTGCTTCAGATCAAGTGTTAAGTCTTCAACTTAAGTGTACTCTTCTTCGGTCTTGTTGGTTGATCCAAGGTTTATTCCCTGCCTGATCTGAACTTGAAACAGCAGTTTCAGGTGGTAAAGTCTGTTCTGTCATTCGTCCTACCCAGCAGCTCAGTGCCCCTTCATCAGTGCCACCATAAGCACACCCGCCGTCTATTCTGGTAGAGTCATATGCACTCTGAGGGGTGTTGATCCAAGGCAGACTGGGTATCAAAGATGACTGAGATCAAAGAGGAGGAGGACGATGGGAAATGCAAGGTGTATCCATTCGGCACAGTTGGGAGGGCCAACAAAGGGGACTGCCTTCAGAAAGGGAGAATGTTAAGTTCTAGTTGTGCCTTCCAGGCCAAAATCCACAGACTATGACTTTAACTTCGCACCCAGGCATGGGGCCACAGTAGAGTGTGTGAAAGATCATTATGAAATAAGAGACAGCAGGAAGCTCTTTTTCCGTGTGGAAGAAGTTCAGGCTGGCACTGAGCTACGGGCAGGAGATGAAGTGCAGCTCTCAGTGATTCTTTTTTTTTTTTTTTTTAGGTTTTTAAAGACAGGGTCTCGCTTTGTGGTTCAGGCTGGCCCTGAGCTCAGCCTCCAACTCACATCACAGCAATCCTCCTGCCTCTGCCTCCCAAGTCCTGGGATTACAGGTGTGAGCCACCATGCCCTGCACTGTGGTATGTGGTACTGATTGCTGCTGGGTGTGAGTCTCCACGCCCAGTATGGTATGTGGTTTCCAGGGATTGAACCCAGGTCCTTGTACTTGCAAGACAGGAGCTGGAACCACTGAGCTAAACCCCAGGCCCAGCCCTCAGTGATTCTTAACCAGCACACAGGCAATGGCAGTGCCTGTAGTGTTCGGCAAGTCTGTGAGGACCCCAAGGCTGAGGCAGCCCCTTGACTTGATCAGTTGGTCAGTTGCTTGAAGAATGTCACTATGGATGATGCCAGTGCTCCTTGCCTGATGGTTCCTCCTCGGTCAAGGGGACCAGATGACTCAGTGAGACTTGATGCAGAAAGAAATATCTGTCAAGCTGGTGCCATTGACTAACTACATCCACATAGTTCATTGTTAACCCCCTGTGATCAAGGTGGGGCATCTGATGAAGCATTCTGAATATCTCCCTTTGTCCCCAGAACCTGGAAAACATTCTATTGAGTTTATGATTTTAACACCTGACTCGTACTATGTTTAAAATAAATAAATTAAAGAAACTATGTTAAAATTACACACAGTTGCAGCCTGGAGAACTTAAGGTGGCACTTTATTCTATCACTATTAGGAGGTTTCTTTGATGTATTTCATGCAACTGGTAATTGTAAAATTCACTTTGCCTGTGTAAGTGAAAAACAGACCATTACTTTGTTGGGCCTGTGATGATTTAATATCTACTCTACCTTCCTCATTCCTGGGAAGATGTTCTTCCTTTTCTCTCCAGCTCATTATGCTCTAGTTCTGAGGATCACAGGAAGATACAATATACTACATTTAAAAAATTACAAAAAATGTTATAGGGATATCATTTTCTGAAGTCAATAGCCAAATGTTGAAATGCTACTTTTTATATCATTTATAATCTTGTCATAATCCACTTACCCAAGTTTAGTTAGAGCTCACTGAAAATTAACTACTTACACAGCACTTTTCCCCCTGGATGGGGGTTAGTAACTTTATGATTAGTATGTACGGTGAAGAATCTCAGCCAAGTGTTCTAGGAGTGTAATAATTTAATCATATTTTTTAAAAGATGAATGTACAAAGACGTTGCTGCTTAGATCACTTCAGCTTCTAGGACCCAGTTTCTTTTACTGATTTAATTTAAAAAAAAAAGTTGTACCTGAAATTAATCTTGTTTTTTTTTTATAAGTAGCCACCTAGTTCCTGTGTCCTGTTGAACACAGCACCTGGTCCTTGGTGTAGCCTCTGTTCAGCTTTCAGTCACAGGAATGGATGGGTCTGACTCCTAGGCCCTCATCTTGAATTGTTTACATACCAAGTCCTTGGCCAGTGAACTAAAGGTTTTGCTTTAAGAGAACAAGGGTCAACCCAGAGGATGTGAAGAAGGACGCTTTTATCTTCCCTGACTGAAGTTTTGAACTCTGGGTAAGAGGCCATTTATTTTGTAAACATAAAATATTTTTGCTTTCTCCAATTTTCCGTTAGCCGCAAAAGAATGGAAACAAATAAAAGTTTTCCTGATTATTATTTTACTATTATTATTCTCTACTGCAGCAATAAAGTAATAACCAAAGAAACTAGTTTACTGAATTGACTATCTTCATAAAAATTGATTTTAGACAAATCAAATTATCACATTAGAGTTTTTTACAGAACAAAATAAATCCTGATCAGTCCACACTTTGAACTTACCCAAGGTTTCTTGTGACCACTAGCTTATTTGTATTGTCAAATTGTACAAAATATTAAACTTTAGATAATATGCATCCATATAATAAGATCATAATGGAGAAGTATTTAGCAGTTTGGTACTGTATCTCCTCAGTTAAAAATCTAAGATATATTTAATTATGTTAATAAATATGAAAAGCATTATTTATAGCAATTTTAAATATAAAATATTATAGAAGTATTTACAAAAGAATTAAAATCTGTAAGACTGTCTAGCGGTGAAAATTTAATATTTTCTTTTTATTGGAAATATAACATTTGTAGTTATATTTTAAAACTCTTCACTGAAGGAAAATTGGTGAATAAATCAATGAAGCACAGTCTGAGTCCTCATAATACGTTTAATCAAATACTAAAATTTCCTCCACCAGGTTCCACAGAAAACAGGACCAGGAACATTTGCAAATCTGCCTATCTAATTCATTTAATAGTAAAGACTGGATTGTAACTCAACAACTGGCCTTGAAGGAATATAAACTTTGAGATCACTAAACAAATGAAAACATTTACAAGTAACAAGTATTGACTTTCTGTCTGGCAGCAATCACAGAAGAGACTGATAAACAATATACTAAGTGGTTGTAGGAATACTCTGCTATTACCCTTTCATGGTGACAAGATAAAGTGATAATGAACTAAAATCATGCTTTTATCTAGCAAAGTAAAGCCTGATTTACCCAATAGTCTTCCATCCAAATATCTAATTACTCAAATTTAGGTTTCTCAACCGCAGAATCATGACTTGCTACTTACTAGGACTGACCCTGGGCAAATTACTTAACTAGTTTACAACCTCCTTCAACTGTGCAGCAGAGGTGATGGCAGCCATGGGGCCATTATAAGGAATAAATGACCAAATGTGCACAAGGGGAGGACATCAATGCCTGATGCACACTACAGAGTTCTGTATGTTCATTATATTCTTATTTATTGTCTTACATCACCTGAACTGGATTGTGGGTAATATAGCTACATGTCCATTTTATGAAAAATGTGATGGGGAAGAGTTCAAGCCAGACCTCATTACCTGAAAATTATATAAGAATGACAACATATAAAGTTCAAAGATCAGAGGCAAAGATCTACTGACAACTTTGACTTCATAACAGTACATAAGGATTCTTATCCCCTACCTGTACTTTATCATCTCTCAGTAGGTTTCAGTAAAGTGACAGTTTGATGATAGATGAAGGCACTACAAAATCCAAATGTTTTGAGGGGAAAAAGTTAGAAAATCCCAAAGTCAAGAAAGGAGCAAAAAAACCCAAAGACTCTGGAGAAATCTAGAATTACTGGCATGCACAGAAATAATAAATCATAAGCATAGTCAAATATTTAGACATAAAACATAAATCCTCACACAAGAGGTCTACTGACATCAGTTCCTATATCCCAAGACAATATTGCAAGACACAATGAAAGGAAATAAAAATATGTAGACTTTAGAGATAAGCAATCACTTGGACTAGATTCAGATATGGTAAAAATGTCGGAATTATCAGAGTGGGTAATAAACAATGGTAATAAATTTATCAAGCATTTGGATGGAAAGTAGAGATGATATGTAAAAGATGATGGATAATATACTCTAAGGCATGAAAATTTAAAGTTATCCTTAGAAGAAAACACTAGAGGTAAAATGAAACAAAAGCCATGACCCAAATACAAAAGATGCCTTTGATGGATTCATCAAAAGACTTGAAATGGGTAAGGAAACCATCAGTGATTGGACAACATATTAACAGAAACTTCCAAAACTAAAATGTGAAGAGAAAATAAAGATTGGCATAAACATTTGAGTTGAAATTTCAAAAGACACAATATAAAAGTTATTTGGACAACTGGAAGGAAACAAACAAAAAGAATACACACACACACACACACCAGCTTTCTAAACAACTTTCTAAAATTAATGAAAACCACAGATACAGAAAGACCAGAAAGTACTAGCGAGGTAAATATCCACTCCTGCATTTGGACATGGTATGTATATTGAATGCTTCACAGGATGAGATGTGTGCAGGTTGTACACAAATTCTATGCAATTTTATAGAAAAGTACTGAATATCTGCTGATTTTGGTACCAGAAAGGAAGGTCCAGAGGCCAATCTCCCACATATAACAAAGGACAGCTGTACATGGGAGCGAACTTGTAAATATTGATAGCTTATACAGAAAGATTAGTACCTACAACAACCCAACAGTATCATAGAATATGCACAAAGTTGAAAGAGTTAGAATGTTCAGCTTTTAAGAGTTACTACCAAGCTACAGTGAACAAGATAGTGTAAGGGTGAAATAATAGATTAATTGTGTGAAACATTTTGGAGAACAAGTTTATATATGAGCAAGAGAAGAAAATGAGAATGCTTTATGTAGTAATAGATTAGAGTTTGAGATTACTGTGCAAACTTTGTATAAGTTAATATTGAAATAGATGGCTACACAGAAGGATATACAGATTTATGCATATGTATTTATATAGAATGCACAAATGTATGCATGTATTGCACACACACGCATTTATTTCCTTGCCCTGTCAATTGACTTGACCTAAAAAGCATGACAACTGAGTAAAGAACAACATATTTAGCACTCACATCTAGGTTTCTAATACCACTCTAAATAAAAGAAAATATGTCTTATTCTAAAACAGCTGATTCTAAAACTAGAAGAAAACACAGCTAATCCTAAACCATTTTGCATGCTTAAAAAAAATAAGAAAGCATTAAGGAAAAATGTCTTTGAGGATGAGGATGCACAGATACAGCAGTCCCTGAAAGAAAACTTAATCAACACTAGAAATACTAAAGCAACAAAACATACTGGGTTGTGATGGATTATAACCAAAATTTAAAAGCACTGTCCTTGAGTCCATAGTGATGTGACTTCATACCGTATTGGTAAATACACAAAATTGATGGAAGATAGAAATCTCCCATGAAGAAAATTTTAAGTGAATTTTTGTAATTTCTCTACCTTTGTAGGGGTGAAATCTATTTTCTCTTTCTCAGATCTCAGCTGTGTACTCTAAGTTTCTTCTATAGTATGGTATGGAAAACGAAGAAAATAAGAGGGCAACTTTAAGTACAGAGAACTCACTGACACAATCTCAGGTCAAGTGATCAATTTAACTCATATAAGCTGACGCATCTTCAAGATGATGACAAGGACAGTCCCCTTCTTTGCGTACTTCAAGATGCATTGCCCTACTCAAATGTGTATTACTTTCAAACTGGGAGACTATACAAAACCCCTACCCATGAAAAAAGGAAATTAAAAGGCAGTGAGAATCTGAGAATTCATCAGTGACAGACAGGACTACTGCAGTGTGAATATACTGTTTCTTTCCATCGAAATCCTTCTCTCAGTGGTATCATATCGGAGTCCATGTCTTCTTGAATTATTTGACCTCTTTCTTATGAAAAGCACACCTGATAATACTCCTTCTTCTGAAGTCTAATTTGTCTAATATTATGGTACCCATTCCAGCATTGTTATGCTTACAATTTACATGAGACAGACTTAAGTCTTCAATTTTTACTCAGATTTTTAATATTTGCCACAGTTTCCTGTTATGCAATCTGAAATATTCTACTTTTTTAAAAATTTGGAACATGTAGTACATTTCCAATTAGTACAAGTTATTATACAACTGAGTTTTTCTGCTATCCCCATGTTTATTTTGTGTATACTTTCTGGGATTTTTTTTTTTTTTTTGCTTCTTTTATGAAGTTAGAGATTTTATAATTCATTTTAATCCCTCCCCTTGGGTCCTTATCTATACCTCTTAGTTTTCTTGAAGGTATTGTTCTGCAGTTCAAAATTTGTATCTATAACTTCTTTTTCATATATGACAGGTAATTTTCATGTGCAGTGGGAATACTGCCTTGAATTACTCTTGTTTGTCTCATTATGTCCTTCATGAAAGTATCCATTTTGTTTCTGTTTATTTTATAAATCCTACAGTGCATTATTTACTTTGATTAAACCATCAAAAGTCTTTTAAGATATTGTTTTAATTGTAAAAATGTTTATAATTTTGTATTTAAATTATTTTCTGTCCCCTTTATTCATTTGAGCACTCTTAGTTTCTCTTTTCATTTCCTTCATCTTGAGGAACTTCTTTTAACAACTCTCAGTGAAAATCTGCCAACAGTGAACTATCTCTGTGCTAGTTTATGAAGAAAAATATTTTGGTTTCTGCTCCTTCAACTCCCAAAGAACACTCCTTGCTCTGTTTGTGATGCCCTTCTTTGCACAATGGCTGTGAATGTCCCTTAAGCAACAATCCTTTCTGGACCATTGAACAGGATGAGTAGGACTCACCTTGCTTAATTCTCTTTATATAGACCTCAGGACTTGGCTGCAGCTTGTAAAAATTCCTAGGAAGAATTTTACTTTGTATCAGGAGTAAATTTACATAATTTCTGGGCAAAATCATTTCATAATCAAAGGTCTCATTTTGCTACCTACAAGCCAGATATGGCATATCAAGACATAACTCCATCTTAGCCTCCAGTCACAGCTAAGACTTCAGTGACCCACTGATGCTGTGCAAGATGGCACCAGCTGATGACATCCTGGGTGATGGACAGATTCTCAATCAACAGAAGTTCCTTATTGTTCTAGGATTACCAAAACACCGTCCTCTGAGGGACCTGTTATATTTCTTACCCCAATGTACCAAATAAAGTGTTACAAGCTCTGGGTCTTGCTGATCAGAACAGTCCACAATTCTGTTCCTTCTGTAAGTCTCATTTTTCTACCTTTCCATCTATAGATGAATTAATTTGTTTTGGGTGGCCTGTCTCACAGGAAACTAGAACTTAACTGCAAAGGTTCTAGTAACTTCCCTTTTCCTTGTTCCCTACAGTTTTGTTTTCAAATGTGTTTCCATCTTTCTCATTGCAGAAACACACAATGAATCTGTCCATTTGCTCCATTATTGCTGGAGGTGGAATTAACTTATTTACATTCAACCAAAATGTTAATAGTAATGAAACCAGAACTTTAAACGTTAAACAATTGATGGATTATAATGAATTTATAGTTTAAAAATTCCATTAAAAAAACCATTTTTATTTAGAAGGTTGCTTCATACACATTTAGCAGGCATTTTCTCTGAAAGCCAAAACCCTAGGTGAAATAAATCAGTGAGGAGGCTTATGTGACTCTGCTCAGCTAAATTCAGGAGACCACACACAAGTAAAAGCAGATGCTCTTTGTGCTTTCTGTGATAAACTCACCAAACTCTAGTTTTGATGCAAAAAGTCAAGAAAAGTGAATAATAAATAGGCCGAAGAGTGTTAAAAGGTTGCATCTATTGTTTTTGTGTTAGAACTTGTCAGACATGTTTGTTCTTCATCTTATCTGTCGCTCTACCAGTGCTCATTTGCATCTTCTTATCACTGAGGAAAGTACTGGACAGAACTGAAAAATACAGTGAACGTTTGCTTTGTAAATTTATTGCAATCAGGGCCACTATGCCATAATGTTCCTCTCAATATTTTCCCTTATGTCAAACATACTATTCCATTATTTCTGCTTTTTTCTGGAGCAGTTCCGGAAGTCTTCTTTTATGTCTTTTTAGTTGGGCCTTACTGTGGTTGCCTCTACATCTGGAATCAATTTGAAATGTTTACATTTTATGGTCATTTTTATTTTTCACAAGAGCCAGAAATTGCCCAAAACCAGATGTGATGAATTAGACAGATGAAAGTATATTTTTATGACCCTACTCTTCTACTGATACCGGTTGGCAGCAGGACTCCTGGGCTTAGATCACACATCATAAAGACACTCACACAAGAGGGCTTCCAGAACTGCTTCCGAAAATGGCACTAAGTACATAGTAGGGGCAGTATGTTTGCAGCATGTAGAGGATATTTTGAAGAGATTAATGACAATCTGTCTTTTATTATAAGAAAGAACATTAAAAATGTGAACATTCACCATATATTTTAATCACACCTCCTAGGACTAATGGTGACATTTTATTGATGCTCCAGACTTGTCCCTACTATCCCTTTTTCCTTCTGCTTACTTCTCACATGTTACTAGAGAAAGAGTTTGTGGAAAGTAAAAAAAAAAAAAAAAAAAAAAAAACATGCAACTAGTGTCTTCAAAGAGAAGCAGGTTTAAACCTGTTTAAAACACCACATCATTCAGATGTAAATCTATGAGAATCAGCCAATACTAATTTCTTTCTCCCCTTCCACATATGAACATACACAAAGACATTGCTTTTGTGTGAGTGTTTATTTGTTATACTTGGGGCGTTTCATCTAAGCCCATTTGTACATATATAGTGAACAGACTTTGATCTTTGCTCTCAGCCTTTCCCGCCCTACTCTCCCCTTCCCCTTCTTCTCTGCTAGTCTTTCCCTTCTACTTTCCTGTCCTCATTCATTCTAGTAGAAACTTCCTTGCGCTGCCTGCTCTTCCTGAAGGTAGCATCAGAACAAATTTTGAAGAGGCGGTGAGCTATCTGTTGTATTTTCCCTCCACTTCTCCATTTTCAAGTCACTCATCCTCAAGTAACAGTCGTTTTCATTCTTGACTTTCACATCACTCCATCAAACATGACTAGTAACTTTTTGTTTACAAATACAAGGGTAAGTTTTCAGTTTGAGTTGCCTTTATTCTGAGGTAAATCTATTATTTTTGTTTTCGTTTAATAAATAACTTTTCTTACTATTCATAAAATGTACCTTCAGTAATTGTTGAATATATTCATTGAAACTGATCCTGTCAATCTATTTGATTCCAGTTGACTGTCATTTGTAATCTTTAATTGCCTTGAGACAACTATGATTCCTAGAAAAAATATGAATGTATTGGTGAAAAACTAAGTTCTGGTGCTTACATTGAATTAGTTACTCTGATGAATGAAAATGAAATTCTACTTAGTAAGAAGTTTTTCAAAGGTTTAAGGTTTCTCTATTAAAGATTCAGCATGTTGTTGCATTTTGAGAAGTAAGTACATTAATGCAGGTACATAGATTTGTTCTGTTTGAGGATTAGGCTAGCAGTAAAATTAACTGGCTACCTTCTTTGAAGCAAAGGCAGGTATCAATAAAAAATGTTTTCCAGTAGTCTCGACTGTAATGTCAAGTTTATGAGACTCATTCACAATGTGTTTCAGAAACATGTAAAGATAACTGAAAGCAGAAAATGAAGTAATTTTAATTTTAGAAGATGATAATGTCAAATATATCCAAATGAGATTTTAACATGTTTGTAGAATATTTGTCAATATAATTATGATGTGACAAAAAATAACCCTTTAAATATCCAACATCATATGTCTTACTTAGGCAACTTGTAGTTAATATGTTAAAATCATTCTTTTTTTTCTATTATTTGGTATTAAACCCTTTAAAATTATGTATAATAAGAACATCATACAAGTCAAGGTCAAAGGTAAAAGTAATCAACCCTTTGAACAAATTTTTGAAACCATTCAACAATTCACTAAAAAAGTACATTAAATTAATTATACTAATTATTACTATGCCAGTTGATATCATTCCCAAGTAGAACTCTTTTCAAAGGTAACTAGCCCTTGTTGAAAGCTTACGCTGTGCCATTCCCATCACAAACTTCTCCAATATGATCCAGTAATCCCCTCATCATCCCCGTGTGGCAGCGATTAATAACTCCACTGAGAGAGGAGAAAATTGTCTGCATTGCCCAAAGTCAAACATCAGCATCAGCAGCTCTGAATTCAAATAAGGTTGGTGTAACTTTTGAGTCAATAGGTAGAGAATATATTCATTTGCTCAAGAAATGAGAAAGCTTGTGTGACAAGAATATAAAGAATTCACATTTCTCTTTCTCCATTAAGGAGAATTCTGACTCCCTGCTCTTCACCGTTTAAAACTGAGGTGAGGATGGACCGGGAAAATGAAGATGCATAGAAGTGCCTTCACATTGGGTTTCAGATGGAAAAGCACTGGAACAGCAGGCACCTGACAGGGGATGGAGGGAAAAGAGAAGGAAAAGTTTGTCTCAGGTTGAGTAGATGAAGAAATTTGATAAATTCCTCTTGCTTATTCCCTAAATACATCCAGACACAAATTCTGCCCCTTTCTTCTTTAATGCTCTGCTGCCACATTCTTGAGTATTGAAATAGCTCCTAACCAGTTTCCTAAACTCACTTTTGCCTGCAATTCAACACATTCTGCATAGTAGAGTGATTTTTCTAATGACAAATTGCTTTGCTATATTTCACTCCCCAGTGTCCTTCAGTAAACAGATAAAATATAAAATTTTTAATATGAATGCATGGAATTGGTAGGAATTCACCCCAGAATAGTGTCTTCTGGATCTCAGGCTCAGTCTCTATTACTTAATTTACTCCTGGCCATCAAATATGAGGCTTACTTCCACCACAAATCTCCAAAAGACCTTTCCTCTGACTGTAGTGTTTGTCAACCTTTCCCACATATTTTCTAGGAATTTCCACATTTATTCTAGGCTGAATAAATAATTTCCTCAAAAACACCTGTGGGAAAAAAATGAGAATTGAGTTGTGTCATACTGGTACAAATTCTCATTGTTGAGTGTAATCATGGCATGTATATGTAATGTACCAATAAAGATTTCAATTAAAATACAAAAAAAAATTCCCTAAACTAAGCTAGATTTCCCCTTTTACCTACTCTCCTCATATCCCAAACTTATTCTCACAGTAATCTTAACAACTCTAATAAACCACTGAGTTCCTATTACTGGGGAGTTCATCAGTGGCTGGCAGATGCCCCACCTGGCCTGGCTTCCTTTTTTCTTGAACACCACATTTATAGAAGGGGAGGTTAAAAAATACTAAGTTATTTGTGTCCTCTTACAGTAGAGTATTGAAGATAGAAGATTATGACTACTATAACCATGCTTAGGTAAAATCAGAAAAACAATAGGTTTGAATATACAAATATGCAGGAAGATGGCAATGAAAAATTATTTAAAACTTTGCAAGACTTGTTGGAGGGCCAGAATTAAAATGAAGCTCTTTTCCACTTCGCCCTGATCCAACTACTCTCAACTTTCATCCCTAAAGTAAGAAAGAGTGAATTTAAAATCAATCTGTGATACTCTGTGAGATGAAGGAAAAATCAGAAGACAATTGTCACTTGATGAAAGAATATGTTTGAAAAATCTATGGTGTAACAAAGGGCTGCAGGGAGGAGCATTGCCTCGGGGATGAAGCAGTAATTTGGAATGTGGTGTGTTTCACAAGAAATGATTGAGGTGGTACCGAAGGACTCATAGGAGAGGCTCCTTGGAGAAGGCTCCATTTATGAAAATGTTGCCTTCTCCAAGCATCTCCAACTCCCATTCCTCCTCAGTCACCCCAAGTTCCCCTTCATTGCGTTAAGAGCCCCAGACCCACCTTATACACTGGTGTAAGGGCGTGTGACACTGTCTCATCAATGTGACCCAGACGAGTTTTACAATGATGCATAGTCTACAAGTTTACAGGATATAGTTTCTGGAAGGTGTGGAAAGACAAAAACAAATAGACCAACTCCTTTGATAACTGCTAAAATTTCTTAATACCGAGAAAGCTATACTATCTATTTTGCTTCTCTACAGTAATATTGAAGCCATAGAAACAAGATTCTGTTTTAGGGAAGAGAAATGTGTTTTTTTCTGAGAGGTGTAATATTCTAGATATTTTCATTACCAATCCAGTTATTTTGTTATTTCTAAATCCTGTAGCTGTGGGCAACTATCAACATTATTTCAGATGGTACACATCTTATAACCAATAAGCGTATCAGCATAACTAAAATAATATGCAGAGACTAAATTTAAAGAGGTCAGAGTCAACCATTTACTTAACAAAATACATTGTAAAGTGGTTTAACGGCCAAAAAAAGAATAAATTTTGCTATTTGACAAGTTGGTTACGTTCACTAACTGCTCCCTGTCACCCATTCACAATCTCCTCGCCACACACTGCTTTTATTATTATTCCTATTGGAATGGTTAGTAATAAAATTAATTAAAACTTTTTACAAGCTCTCCTATCTCCTGTTCAAAACTTGAGCTTCGCTACAGAATCCGGTAAGGTTGGGGCGTATTTTATCTTGAAATCTGATTCAAATAATTAAATACGAAAGAATTGATCTCAAAATACAAGCTTCTAGCTTCTGGATCCCGCTGATGCATGTGTGCGCATGCGCAGGCTGCCACAAGCGCGAGGGTAAATGCCGCTGGGGCGGGGCGAGTGGAAAGACACGTTCACAACAGTTTCTAATTAAACTTCAGAAGTGACCGCTCCATATATAAAGAGTGTTTTTAGACGATTTGACAGCCTGATGCTCTAGAACAGGGCAATAGCCCAAGAGGTATTCAGCTGCTCAATCTGAGCTGCTACTTGGAGAGCACACAAGTCATGAAAACTGCAAGGACGGTACACGGCTCATTAGTCAGGTTATCAAATTTACAAAACGCATTGATTTCAGCAGTTTGGAGCTTCTTTAAATAAGATGTTCTTGACAAAATGTATTTACTCTATAACTACACATTGCTTTGAAGGTGTCTAAATGTCACCTTTTACAGAGCATAAAAGTTCAGCATTTAGAAGAGAAATTCCTCATATTATTTTAATTGATGTGAATTTGCATTTTAATTAAATGACATGTGCTAAACATAGAGATTTATACTTCAAGAATGACTGAAGGGAAGAGAAAATAAGTCTCATTTAACGTGTTATGTTTAATTTACTTTTTTTTCCGTATCATGATGAATTAATCCTAAAGATCTACATATTAAAATGGAGACCCTGATCTGGAAGATAAAACAAGTAAAGCTCTTGAGTCCCAGACACAGGAAAGACTTCAGCAGCACAACTCCAGTCGCACAAGAAGTAGCATCGCACCAGCAGCGTGCTGCACCAAGTCAAAAGTTTTCTGCACAGCAAAGAACACAGCCCTGAGGGGAAGACAACACCGACACAATGGGAAAAAATATCTCTCCAGCTACACCTCAAAGAGAGGCTTAGTATACAGAATTTGTAAAGAATTTATAAATCAGCCTCACCAAATTAAAAGCCACCCCCCAAAAAATGGGCTACTGAAATACACATTTCTCAGAAGAATTACAAATAATAAGTCCTTGAAGAAATGTTCAACATTGCTGGCCATTAGAGAAATAGAAATTATATAACAGATTTACTCTTATGCTAGAAAGAATAACAAATCTAATAACAACAAAGGCTGGGGAGGCTGAAGTTATAAAAGATCCTTCTACGTTGCTGGTGGGAATGGAAACTAGTACAACCACTATGGAAATCAGTATGATGATTTTTCAAAGTACTGGATGTAGAACTTCCATTGGATCTAGATATTCCCTTTCTAAACATCTTTCCAAAAGAGTTAAAGACATTGTATTACAGCAATATGTGCACACTGATGTTTATAGCTGCACAATTCTTTACAGCTAAATCTTAAACTCACTATATATGATATATATTATAATATAATACATAATTATGTATTATATATAAAAGTATATGTTATATAATACATAATTATCTTTATATATTAATATATATTATAAATACATTATATTATATATTGTGTATGTTATATAATATTATTATATATAGTATATATGTAAATACCCATGAACAGACAAATGGATAAAGAAAATGTGGTACTGTGGTATCTCTCAGTAATGGAATACTCCTCAGGATGGATTTGAATTATTTGTAGGAGATGAACGCAATTTAAGAACACACAATGTTAAATACAATAAAGCAGGCACATAAACTCAAGTGGTACCGTGCCTATCTTTTGAGAAGTACAAGAATTGAAGTTCAATACATGGTCCTGCCAAAAAAGAAAAAAAAATCCACAATAAAAATAAAGAGAAAAATAAAAGACACACAGGGAAACGAGAAGATACATCTTTCGCAAATGGGGAGGGACTCAAAGGAGGAAGGTGGAGAAGGATGAAGAAGAGAGAAGAGAGGTCCTTCAGAGATGTTGTGTACGCACAGCAGCTACCCACAGTGAACATCATCAGTATATGTTGCAAACATAAACTCTCAAAAAGAAAACAAAAAATGAAAATAAAATGAAAATGTGAAAAGGGATTGGAGAATGGAGGAAAGAGGGAAAGGGAGGAGAGGGGAATCAAAACAATTAAGATATGTTAGGCACGTAAACCTACTCTTTAACAGGAATGTAAACATGAGGCACTGCAAACATGTATAATAAGAAAGAAATGTAGGAACACCATCTAATAGTAATCCTGAAAGGGCAAGGGAGCCCTGCAATTACTACGGTTGTAATTCTATTGGTATCATTTCAATTTAGTCTAGAATTTAATTCAGAAGATTGGCTTTAAAACGCACTACATTTTACTAAAACGTTGTAGCAGTTTGTTAGCATTTTCAGAAACAACCTTTACAGATATTTTGTTCTTCTGTCATCTTTTAAATTTCCTTCTTCAGTGATCCATTGTAGTTGTTTTCTTTGAGTGGATGAACGGTGAGAGTCGCTGGCTGCGGGGAAGGGGGCCACTCTTTCCTCTCCATGGAAATAAAAGAGCTCTGAATCTCAGAATGCAAAATCTCCTCCCACAGAGACAATAACTGTCGGAGATACTTTATGCCTGGCTTCTCTCGGCGCTTTGATCCACGCCCTCGCTCCTGAACTGCAGAAACTGGTCACGGAAGCAGAAGCGACCGATTCCTCCTCTCTAGTGAGCGGTCCCTGGCACTGCACCAGAAGCAAGAGGCCACCAATGTGAGCGGTGCCCTCGGGGACAGGTTGGGTATGATCCGCACCCAGCAGCGAGGTCAGCCCCGTGGAGGTGTAATAATCATGTTAGACATTTTCTCGGTAATTAGCCTTCAACCCTGGCTCTCCATATCTCTAGAAGTTCCTCTGAATGTCCTCAGAATTCGACATAACTGTTTTAAAATTGTTTTTCTGCTAATGTTAGCACGAGTTGAATTGTTCTTTAAGAATCTCGGCGCAATATATTTTTGATTAAGTAAGATAGAAACAAGAATGAGAAAAGAGAAACTTGAGAGTTATTTCAAATTTGACTATGTTGCCAGGTGATTTTTTACATTTGACATGTTGTCCTAAGATGTTGAAGTCCATGATCCTGATAGGAATTTGGAGCAAATCCAATCATCATTAAGCATTATTGCCTGCTCCTGTGTAAAAGTTTTGGGAGGAGGGTTTTAAAGACCTTGTAAAAATGTTGAGGGAAGAACATTTTACTTAGAAGGCATTTTTGCAATTTTATCCTGTTTTTGTACTTTTTCCTGGTTAAATTATACAGAGAAAAATCTGAAAGTACCTTTACTGACACAAAATCTAAACAGATATCACTCTGCAAGTATTGCAAAGAGAACTTGAAGGATTGTTTGGTTTAGAAAGTATCACACATGCATACAAACACAAATCCAGAAGGGGCATTTTATTGATGTTTAGGTAAATAAAAAGATTAGCATGAAGTGCTCCCCTGTGACATTAAACAATTTAGGACTATCCAGTAAGAACTTCTGAAGTGTTACAATAGCAACAGTTCAGAGGACTCTAGACCCAGTTAAAATAATTTAAACAAGTGTAGTTTTACCAAGGGAATGTTGGAAATCTTTGAAATCTGGGAAGTGGTCCAGAGTACAACCTAGAATATCTGACTTTCAAATGCTACCGCTGAAAGTACAATACTTTCAGCTAATACATATGCCGAACTGTGCAGATTTAGCTAAAATACTTGATCAGTATATTTTAAAAATACATTTTCTCGGGCCGGGGAGTTAGCTCAGTGGTTCCAGAGCCTGTCTTGCAAGCGCAAGGGCCCGGGTTCGATTCCCCGGTAACCACATAACAATACTGGGTGTGGAGACCCACACCCAGCAGCAACCAGTACCACATACCACAGTGCAGGGCGTGGTGGCTCACGCCTGTAATCCCAGCACTCGGGAGGCAGAGGCAGGAGGATTGTGATGTGAGTTGGAGGCTGAGCTCAGGGCCAGCCTGAACTACAAAGCGAGACCCTGTCTCAAAAAACCTAAAAAAAAAAAAAAAATACATTTTCTGAAAATTCTGTTCATGGATGTCCTTATTACCACTACACAACCATTTTGAGGGGGTAAATAGAGTTTCTAAGATTAAACCAGAGAAAAGACAGAAAAATAAGTGTTTAATAAAAGTTCAGTACTGGTAATGTTTCTTATTGGGAATGTGTGAGATTATATCCATATGAATTTAACACATTACAGTTAAATATCTATTCAAAGGTTCTGGGGAACTGCATATTCAGTTGAACACTGTGTACATAACATATATAATATGTATAAAAATTAAGATAAAATGGAACATAGATATAAACATAAGAGCTGAAATTATAAAAGTTTTTTAAATAAAGAGTTCAATATAATTTCATTAAAATAAATTTAAACCATTTTGCTACAATAAGCAACATTAAGAAAGTAGAAAAAAAAAGCACAGAACTAGATGAAGTATGTGAAACTATGTCTAATAAATGACAGGTACTCAAAATATATGGAGCATGCCTGCCAAGCAGAAGATCCCGAGTTCTATCCTTGGTATGATAAATATATAGAGAGTATTTTTGTGATTCAACAAGAAAACAAATTATTTTTTATTTTGTTTTATAGGGTTTGGGTTTTTTTGTTTTGAGATAGGGTCTTACTTTGTAGATCAGAGTGACCCTGAGCTCACTATATAGTCCAGACTAGCCTCAAACCTCACAGAAATCCTCCTGCCTCTGCCTCCTGAGTGCTGGGATGACAGGCATGAGCCACCATGCCCAGTTCAAGAAAACAAAATTTGAAGATGAGCAAGGAATTTCAATAGACAGTGCCCTAAAGAAGATATAAATGGTCAACAGCACAAGAAAAGAGATTCAGCACTATTAGTTGTGAAATGTAAATTAAAATCACAATGAGATATCTTTTAGCACTGCTAAACTAAGCATAAAGAATGTGACACATATTGGAGAACATGTGGAGAAATTTGAACGTTTGTGGGAAGTGTAAATTTGGCAGTTTGTAAATAATTTGAAAATACAAAACTTTAATACAAATGTTGATAACATAATTCCTAATAGCCAAATAATGACCATCCAAATATCCACCAGCACTAGGATGGAAAATCAAATGTGGCGTATACAAACAAATGCATGTGCTACTCAGCAATAAAATGGAGTGAAGCATTACTACCTGCTTCGGCATGGATGAATGTTGAAAACCTAACGCTAATTGAAAAGAGCTTGTGATAAAGACATCTTATATGATTCCAAATATAGAAAATGACCAGGCTACACAAATCTGTGTAGAAGGAATAGAAATATATAGAAATTAGTGATTACCCCAAGCTGCAGTTAAGAGGATACAGAAAAAACTTTTAAGGGGCATGAGATTTCTTTGGGGGGTGATAAAAACACTTTAAAGTTAATGGTGGAAATGATTACATAGCTCTGTGAATATACTAAAAAAAATCAATGAGTTATACGCTCAAAAGAGGTAAAATTTGTTGCATATCAATGTGTTACCAAAAACTGGATATATAAATGTTCACACAAAGTAAAGCCTTTTCTTTAATCCCCAGTGCAACTGAAAATGTCCTAAGTTAACAAAGAGGTACCTTCTGGGCCCAGGAAAATGTTACATGCAAATTAAACTCTACACTAAGAAGAGGAAAGAGTAGCAATGACTTTTCTGTCATTTAGGCTGTTAAGAACTCCCCTTCCTTCTCATCTGAATGTGGGGAGGGAACATCAAGATATCACTGATCTGGATTTACAGGTCAAAGTAGCCACTGTGAATAATCCCAACCACACAAATGCAAGGTCCTATTTGGTTATAGGTGTCATCTTTCCTTTTCTAGTATCTCTTGTATTGGTAAGCTTCTTTACTGGTGGGGAAGACACCAGGCAACCAAAATTAAAAGGAAAAGAAGTTTATTTGTGGTTGTGTTCAGGGCATTTGGTCCATGGTCCAGTGTAGGGAAAAATGTAGCCATTCAGCAGTTTCCTGGGACAACCAGTTAAGCAGAATTTCTGAGCTCATTATGCAGAACTCCTCAGTCTCCTTATCATCAGTTCCCAGGATGTTCCCCAGGCACTGTTAATTTGTATTGACTCCATAATAAAAGGGCTGTTGGAAGACAGCTCAGGGGGCTCAGTCCTCCAAGGCTGCTATCCCTGCTGGAACTCATCCCTGAGTGTCTGTTTCCTTCCATGACCTCGGACATTACAATTGACTTACACCTACAGTCCAGGTTCCAAGACAGAAGCAAGATGGTGGCAGATGTGGCAAAGCAGGCTGGCTGAAGGAGCAGTGGAGGAAGGTGACAGTGCCAGAAAGGAAGGGGCAGGAGACCAGACACCAACTCCAAGACTGCTTCTCTCTGACTTACCCTGTCAAGACACTCAAAAGTATACGCTGCCAATCTCTCTGGTGCATCCCAACTCCAACCAAGTTGACACTCTAGCCTCACTGCTACTCTGCCCATTCATCCCCTCATCCATTTTTCCAGCTCTCTATTATACCTGTATTTTCCATTTTCATTAATTAAGTGATTGATAGTGAAACATGCCCCTAAGAAATGGGACCAGATATAGTTATTCTAATTTCAGTAACTATGCTGAAAAACATACTCGGCTGCAAAATCATACGTTGCATCCTAAATTGTTTGCAGTATTATTAGAGAAAAGCTAACGTTAGAAAATACATTCCATGCAGATCACAAACACAAATGTCTACAAGAGTCAGGCAGGTGACTAATTGGAAGGAGATTATATGCTGAATGTGTTTTAACTGAATAATTTACCATTGAGTAGGCTAGACATTTTACTATGTTTTCAATGCTTTGAAATAGAGTTGTAAGAGTGCCATTACTGTTGAGTAATAATGCCCTAACACTGGGTGGCTTATGACAGCATTTGTCATCTAATATATCCTGCTAATCAGAACTTCATATGATTTTGCTGCATCCTTCTATATCTTCCTTCTTTGACTCAGTTTCCCCCTTAGAGTTACAACTGAAGTGTTGAAAAGTGATCTGAAACCCATCTCACATACATCCTTATTAGAAAAATTCAGGTCTTTACAAATTATTGGACTGAGACCTCGGGTCCTCTATGCTGACTGGCCAGACAGCACCTTCACTTTCTGGACAAGACAGATCTCTCCTGTCTCTCCTTACAGCATGGCAGCTGCCCTCTCTCCAAGGAGTGAATGCAACAGAACAGGAAACAAAGAGCCAGTCACAGCTTTATACATAGTCTTATTTTTGAACAAATCCTCTCATCACTTTTCCTGAATTTTATTTGTTACACCTGATTTACTAAATCCAGTTTACACTAAAGGGATGAAGATGACACAAGAGAGTGACTATCAGAGCACGGAGAGCATTGAGTCATCCTAGAAGCCATCTCACGCACTGCGCTACAGACCTAGGTGGAGACTCAGGGAGTCCACATAGGAGGAGAACTCAGAACAGGAGGCAATGTGGTGAGAAATGAGCAACAGACTGTAAGGTTCAGTATTCAATAAGGAGGAAAGATAGATCCTGCCGGAAGAAGGGAAAGCATGTATTCTTTAAGCTCTTATATTATTTAAAATAAGTGTCCAATTGAGGAGGAATTATACCTGGCCAAGATAACCCAAGTACTTTTTCCTAAATAATAAGATAAATATGAAGGTTTTTGAATGTTAAGATATTTAAATGAATTCAGAGTTTTCAGACACAGTACAAAAATAGTTAAACATAACTAATGTATCAATGGATTCTCGATTATTATTCACCATTTTCTTAATGTGTATTCATAGACATACACACAACATATATACAACTTTTATCTATTAGCTAAGAACTAAAAACAATATGACCCCATTATCCCTAATACTTTCTAGAGACTTTTCTGTGCATCACCACAGTAGAGCCACCAGTATTGGGAAATTAACATTGGTGTACTAAATCATCATCTAATTTATAATCTTCATTCAAATATTCTCTTCTCATGGTCATTTTATTAGTATATGTTTGCAACATGTGATGATTACATTCATTGTGGAAAGCTGCTACATGTACAGAGCTGATCTTCTTCTCTCCCACTCCCTTACCCCCCTCTGTCCCTCTCCTGTTCCTCCTCCTTAGAGTCAGTAATGCCTTTATGAAACCTTCACCTTCATGGCCACATCCGAATACATCTCAAAGTCCTTCTCTCCAGTGCCACCAACTTCCAGGGGTTGTACTCAATGATTTTTACATTTTGTTGAACACAAGCCTGAAATCTCTAGAAAGTTTTTCATTTGACATTAGTCAGATTCTTCTCGTGCATAGGTAATTTGGTGAAGACAAGAAGGAAGACCAAAAATATATGCTTTTTCTCTGAACATAATATCACAGGGTACACGGCACTGATATGTCTCATGACTGATCATATTTAATTCTATCATTTTGTTAGAATGATAGCTGCTGAATTTCTCCACTTAAAAATTAATATATACCTCACTTATAAATGAGCAAGAGTTATTTCATTTAGGAATCCATTAAGAGACAGCACCTCCTTTGAAGAGATTTAAAAGTTCATTATTAATTTATAGAAGTCTATGCTGATGATTTCCTCATGAGATTGAAATATTTAAAATGGAAAAACAACATATATTATTTAGATGCCCAATTTTTCCTAGACTTGGGCCTGGGGCACTGACGACTCAAGCTGGTTCCATTATGATTTGGTTAGGACCCCATCAGTTTTGGGTGTGTCTTCATTTTCTGGTACCAAAACACACTTCCGGATCACTTGTGTTTTTTCTAAAGCAGCACTGCAGTCAACATCTCTCCAGTAAACTGTTGATATCTATCAAGGGAACATTGATTTAGGAATCAAGCTCAAGGACTCCAAGTGAAAGTTCATATACTCTCCAAGGTATTGAAAGCAATTAGTAAAGTGTGGAAAATAATGATACAGCTTATATTTAATATAATCTTTAAAATTTTAGTGTATAATTTCTAGTGTACATAATATATCATTAATATAATAATGCCTGCATACAAGTGGGAGAATAAAACATATTGGAAGTTCATGTCAAATGATTTATGGATTCAAGCTCTTAACCAAAAAATGTTGTTTAACACTGCCTTGACCATAGCAAAGATGCTTTTAGTTTGCAAAGGGAGGGGCGTATGGTCTCACCAAAGAGCAACTTGGTGATAATTCACTCTATTATGAATTAATATTAAGCTTTGGTTCTCTGTGTGTTTATAAGAAAGAAATAAATTCTAGGTCTTCACTCCTCAGTGTCATAGCCATGAGCCACACATGGTCACAAACTACCACAATGAATAATACATGAAACTGTATTATTATGTATCTGCTCTTGTCCTTCATGTTCAACATCGCATTGTCTCCTGCCCTATGAAAATTCAGGTAATCTTTCTAACATAATCCCAACTACATGATATTCTACATACGTGATTGAAGCCCTCTATTTTAGGGCCCCTCTCACTACACACAGGCTCAAAGACTTGCTTAAAAGATTTGCGTGACTTCGCTTGTAGCTACAGTGCACTACAGGAATCAGCAAGGGAAAAGACAGATCCCACCAGTATGGTGAGTTTCTGCTGAAACAAGGGCATGTAAAACTCAGAATCTAAGGGTTCTACTGCAGACTGTCATGCGGGAAGACTCTACGTGGCCAACCAGCTATTAGTGTCAAAGCATCAGATTCTCAAAAGTATTCAGCATTAATGACGCTGTGTGCAGCTGGACAATAGCATGCACAGGCACACGGTACCACCTTATCTCCAGCGCATGTTTCAGAAGCCAGGCTCGTGAGGGCCACAAGGAAGCCTCACTGATGATCAAGCTTTCTCAGTCAACTCTTTCTAGCATGCTCTCTCAGGTTGCAGCTGATACAAAATACTCTAGCTTTTAACTGTTATAGATATTTAGCTTACCATCTATGAAAAGGACAATAAAATATTTAGTATTTAGGTTACCAGTATTTATATCATTTTAATTTTTGCTTAATGAAAAGTCTTCAAAATTATTTTTTAAAGAGAACTATCAAATCAGATGTATCTTTCAGGGAAATTTATCATGGCCGATTGGAAGATATCAGTGATCATAAATCATTCTTGGTAAAGAAAGTTAAGGCAGCCTGACTCCATATACCACACCAATAGCCCTTAAAACAATATTGCCTTACTTGTCTGAATTAACAAAATCATGTTCTTTTATTGATAAACATTTAACTTATTACTATATATATATGTATATATACATATATATAGTATATTACCATTTACAGCACACATGTATAATGGTAATTGTATATTATCATATACAATGTGTGAATAATGTATGGACATTATATTCCCATTTGAAGTACACTCCAGAGAAGTTATTAGAATAAAAAACATGTTTTCACCCATCATATTTTCCAAAGAATCAGGATTTATAATTTTATAATCATCTATCTACATTATATATTAAAAGTTCCAGATTATTAATTTAAAACAAACTGTACATTTAAGTATGAAATGCTTTCTCATAATAGTTGCTATTTCTTCAGATGAGCATGTCTAGTAAAATAAATACTATTTGAAATTGATACATTTTAAATATGGTAATTATTAGCATCATCAAGAATCATGATTTAAGTTGCTTAACACATTTTTCTAAAATATAACTTACTTCCTTTAAATCCCTAATTTTCAATTTTCAACACAGTTTTGCAAAATGAGGTTATAGCATATTTTCATGCTCAAAATATTATACTCCCAAAAATAAATATGAAATTTTAAAGCAGTGAATTAAAATACTTTTCAAGAGGAGACAAAGAACTTAAGAGATCAATTGTGTCTTTAGGGGGTAAATTGTCCTTGAAAGAAGTAAGAGAAGCATAAAGGAGAATTTATAATATATCTCTTGGGTTCAACAATATTAATTTGTCTTAACCACCTTTGAAGTCCTGACCACAGCGATACTTTCCTAGGTGCATTTTAATTAAGGAGATACGGTTTCAACTAGCTATCCAGCATTCAGCAGAGAACAAGCCATTACCCAAAATTATTTGTCATGGCATATAGTACCATCAGAAATTAATAAATTAGTGCCCACAGGAGAAGAAAAACTATGATACTTGAAAAAATGCTAAGAAAATTATTTCAATCATATTTCACAATACCCTCAAAGATTTGTAATATATACCACACTAGAGGGATTAAACACTTTATGAAAAGAGGTAAGGAAGTATTTTCCCATTAGTGTCTTTACTGTTAAGATTTTATACCAGATTAAGGTTTTTTGGAAGCTAGGTGATGTGACTTTCTTTCAACCCCCAAAGTCCCATCTTTTTCATCATTTTAAGTATTGAATCATCCTCACTTGTGAATAAGCCATCTGCTAGAAGTAATAATTTTAGGAACAATGTCCCAAAACAGCTTCCCATAGATAGCTGCTGGCAGCTCTGGCATTTGGGAGCATAATCCTTTTAAATTGAAATCTGCCCTCACAGGTACAGGTTTGCAGGTCCTCAGAGCGTCAGGAGTTCTTTCTATTTGTAAATGAAGGTCAAATTAGAGGAAAGGACATTTCCACTGAAATTTAGCTGATTTTCTTTCTCAATTGTGTCATTAAATTTAAAAGTCCACATAATCAAGAATATGCCTAAAATCGTCATAAAATTCTAACATTCATCTTTTGGAAACTATTCACATTCATGATGCACGAGCAAGTGAACGAGCAGGTTATTCCTAAATCCTAGATGACTCGTCCATCTCTCCCATGCTTACATTATGCTTTTCATCCTGCTCTCCACCCACCTCTCCCCAAAGGGAAAGCACGTCAGGAGCATTTGGATGTATGCCCCTCGCAATCAGAGCCTTGGTCAAAGAGGCATCACACAGAGCAGACCTGGAGGACCCACAGTGAAACACTGACTTTTAAACTATTATTCATATAGTAAAAATCACTTACATTTTGCAAAGTGAAGAGTTCTCTAAGTCATATCTAAGATTTGTTTAAACAACGATGATACCACAATTTACTTCCTTATCCTAATTTAACATGCCAACTGAAATAATCCAAACATATACTTTCTAATATTTTGTAAGTCTAAAAGTGGATGTTGACTTTTAGACTGGATTTAGCTCTTTAAAGTTTAGTATACTTTGTGAGATAAACCTCATAGAAAAATATACTCTATCTAAATTCTTCAGTTTACTGAAAGAACATGAATGATGTATTTTCTCACACAGAACTAAGAAAAATTCATTCATAATTAATTTTTTTATATTTTTGTACCAAAGAAATATAAAATATGTGTAATGAAATAGAACATCTGAAAGAAAAGTGTGTCTGTGGTCCATAAAATCCAGATTTACTCCAACCATCATGGCTTTTTGTTTTGAAATTTAACGATGAGTAATATTCATCTATAAGCAAAATTGATGGTGAAACTTCCATTTATCTTCTGCTTTGGGGTCTTGGCTAATTTATCTTAGTCACAATGCAAATCACATAAAAGAGAAAGTTTTCCTGTGTTACGAAAAAATTTTGATGATAATGGATGTAAAATTCTGCATGTATTTACTTCAAATTTTACCATCCTAGAATAAGAGTATCAAGTATTTTAATGACATATAGAAAATAAATATAAAGTCTAAATATCACTACTCCAGGACCATATTTTTCCAATATGAATTGTCTCTCATCTGTAGAATATTTTATAAGGATTTTAACCTACAGAAATATGAAACAATTTGCATATCACCAAACCATTGAGCATTTCATAACAAAAGGCTTCTTAGAATATTAGCAAATAATATCCAATTAATATATTAAACATATCCATTTTCCTTTAATGGCTAATACTTCATCTTGCTTTTTGTATACAATAAATAAAATATTTTAGTTTTATACTTTCTGTATTTTTATCAGCTACGAAATTAATTACCGATAAATCCCTAGATAATTTGAACCAACCACATAAAATCACCTACAATAATTCTGACAAAGGAAGCCAATTTTCTACTTTGCCTATTATATGGACTTTGATTCTCTTGCAAGCCCTGTGAATATGGGTAATGGCCCCCAAAGACCTACATTTAAAGACTGGGTCTCCAGGATGCATAGTCTTTTTAGCTGGGGGAGGGGGCTCTTGGAAGATCCTGGGCACACTGCAGGCATGATGCTGAAAGGGGTTAGGGGGCCCCCATGTACTGTCTCTCTTGGTCTCTCCTGGAACCAGATGTAATCACTTGTTGCTAATGACACACATTCCACCCACAGCTACCTGCCATGAACTATAAGGTGACACAAGGATCAGCCCTCTCTAAACCTGTGCTACTTATTTAGGCTTTGAATCTTCAAACTATAAGCTATACAAACCCTGTCTATTGTGAAGTTTGTTTCTGAAAGTATTTCACTGTAACCACACAAAGCCAAAAAACACATAACTGGAAGGATATCTCGTATTCTCCCTCCAATTCCTCATTCATTCTTGATCTTATTTATTCATTTTAGGGGAAAACAAAACAAAATAAAAACTGACCATATGACTTAGCAATTTTTTTCTTTTATATAATATTTTCTTTTATTTCTGGAAAAGCGAAAACCATTTAACAATATTCCAACTAAATTTGTATATCTATCTTAAAACATTTAAGTCACTGAAGAATAATATTTGTGACACACACTCTCAAGGTACCACTAATTTTGAGGAGGTAGCTTGTCTCCCTACATAGTCTACTAGTTTACTCTACCTCTTAATGGTCATATTTATTCTACTATAATCCAGCTAGGTCCTAAGTATTGCTTCTGACCAGTAGAACATAGTACAGTCAGATCATAGAGTTAGAGTCTTCAACAGATTTCCTTGGGAAACTTGTAGTGATGCATTCACATAGAATGTAGCCATAGTTCTGGGCAAAGCTCAGCCACACAGAGAATTCACTTTAATCTGTAGCTCACTTTGAGAAAAGTATCAATATCAGTATTGGCAACCATTTATGTGAGTGATACATCTTAAACATAGAGCTTTAGTCGTTTGTTCCCAGCAGCTGCCTAATGGCACCTGGACAAGAAAGCCCAAGTATGAACTGTGCAATTGATGTCAGTCAAGTCATAGAAGCCATGTCTTTGGATGTAAAATATTTGGGTGATTATGGAGTAGAAATAATTAAAAATTCAAATCTAAAATGAGGTACTACAATTGAAAAAAAAACTAATTATATGACAAACTTTAGGATTGATTGGTGAGTGGATTCCTCAAAGCTATTAAGAAACTTCTGTAATATAAGTTCATAGAACAGTAAGAAAAGATTTCTTTGCGCTCTGGAGGAAATATTATTTCTGTTTATCATAATGGTGGATAGCTTAATAAAATGGTTGCCTATTATAACATGAAAAATAGAAAATGTATTAAATAAACTTACACATTTGATTAAGAATATTTCCACATTAAAATGCAATGCCAACTGGCATTCTACAGCAATGTATGATAATGTGTGGATAGAAATAGGTCTTAAAACACTATTCTATTTTCAAGAAAACTAATAAAAAGAGGTCAGGCATTCCTTAGTTTAAAAAAAAAATCTCATTATATTTCCCTTTTGGTACATGGCAGAAGGCTCTCCAAATAAGAAATTTTTAAAGACCATTTCAACAGTGTGGCTATTAAAACTTTGTGTTAAGACTCAAAAGATTTAAAGACCATTTATTAGATTCACTCAAATAGATAAAATAATTTTTAAAACTTAAGGCTAGCAAGAGAAAGCCCTGTCTTAAAAGGATTTGTAATCATGGCTTCTATCTATTGAAAATTTCTGTGATATTCATAGGAAAATCATATGAATTTTAAGCATATAGTATTTAAGGAAATTTTGCTACCCTGCAGTAAGATGGACAAAGACAATTTCAAATCAAACAAATCCCTTTGGCCCCATCTTCTTTATAGGGAGGAATAAGGCTGATGAAGGTTAAAAGTATAAATATAATACATTTCTTAAAAGATATTGAGAAAGGAAATCTGAGAATCCAGATGCTGAACCCAGGAGCCTAGTTTTAACAAGTTTTAACAACCTGATGAAGTAAAGTCAAGAACAACTTCCAGGCAATAGTGCTAATACCTAATTAAAGAAATGGTCCTATGTGCCTGGCAAGACTTAAGAATTGTCATGGTAATGGTAAATGATATGTGTTATCATTCTTTCTATTCTTGAACAAAAATAACTATTTATTTGCCTTATTCTTGTGATACCACTGCCTATTAGTCTATTCTCTTCAGTAAGCTAAATTTACATCAAAAGAAATAATATACTGCCATTACTATGCAAAATGAACTTCCTATTTGTGCATAATATAGGCATACAGAAATTAACCTGAGTTATCTGGGTGGGTCTAAGATAAGCTGCAAACTTTTTTTATAAATGGAAGAGGGAAAATGCTATGCACCTGGGTTAAAGGATGAAATAAGGAACCACAGGATAAAGAATGCAAAATAGTCTTTAGAACTGGAAGAAGCAGAGAAACATTGGCCTTCTCAGTTTCAACTGCTGATTATAGTCTTCTGAACTCAGCTGATAGACTTCTACATATATCTACATATTTAATCTCCAGGTATAAAATATAATAAAATTATATTGTTTTAAGCCTCTAAATTCACAGTAACTTTTTATACATGCAATAAGAAATTAATATCCAACTTTTAAAGAAATTATCACCACCTGGATGTCATTAGCATGACATCCTAGACTTCAATCTTGAAACTAATGTTATCATGACCTGAATGTTTTGGCATCTTAGGAAGGGAGAGTATATTATAATATATTTGGAGTGAATGTGGTGGGCAGCTGAGAGAAAACATTAGTGTCTGGTCGCTAAAGTTTACCTATAATAAACTACATCAGTGGTGTTTTGACGTTTGTGTAATCTATTCCCTTTGAGTTTTTCCTGGTCATGTGACACACTTTTATCAATGAGAGATAGTGGGAATGAAGGGGCTAGAAATTTTGTCTGTCTCAGTGTCTTTAAATGCTCATTTTGGGAATGAACCTCTCCAAAACAAATTACTGTGGTGTGAGAAACCCAAGCTATACGTAGAGGCCTCACGTAAGCATTCTGGTCAACAGCCACACATGATACTATGCAAAGGCTCCCCGTGACTGCCAACCACATTCTTTATTGTACACAGACCAGTAAGATTTCCATGACTCAAGAACCAGCCACTATCCACAAGTGTGTATATGAAAGACATTAAGCAAAACTGGCCAACTAAGCCTGGAATATCCACAAAACTTTGAGATATAATAAATCATTACTTTTAAAATTACTAGTTTTCATTATATAACCATAGACAAAACGTTTGTGACTGGAAATGGCCATAATTTCATATTAATACTTAATAGTAATCATTTCATTAAATTATTATTTTATTACACTATTTAAGTAAATATTCATCTTTCATTTTTTCTTTTCCCTTTAGAGGAAGCAAGTGATTAAATATTAAGGGATTACAGTTTTACCTAAAAATTAAAGAAGATTTGAATTTAAAAAAAAAACAGAATTGAAATTTCTTACTCCTCTTGACCCTCTCAGTGCTTTTTCCATATTATTTCAGGATTATTTTTCCTCCAAATTAACAGTTTAAGCCCCTTTATTAGGGATAAGCTAGAGAAGTTGTCTAAACTTTCCTATTATTTTATGACAGCCTAGGAACACACACTTCCCTCAGATGACTGACTGGCACTTCTCTTCAGGTGAGCAGCTTCCCGCCACCAAGGAGAAGCCTCAGAGTGCTCAGAGGCCGGACGCAAAGGGCAAACATCTAGTGAATCGTCTCTACACACAACAAAAGCTCTTAGACTACTGATCTTAGAAAGACCTGATTTCAGTTTGCACAGTATTGAATTACAACTTGAAAAGTAGAATTGAAATATAAAATCACAATTACTATTTTAATTGAGAGTTCCTTTTAATTTTAATGAAATATTATCATTTGAGATGAGAGGGATGGCTACAGCACAAGGAAGTGACATACATAAATGTCTCATTTTACAGGAATATAGATTTCTTTAACATGATTTCTGCTCTACAATGATGTTAATGTTTTACTGTTCTAGATTTAATTTAAAGGATTGTTGAAGTTTTAAGTGCTACATTAGGAACTTTATGCCTTGAGTGGTTGTTGTAGTAGACATGGAAATAAATTTTTTAAGATATTTCAGAAACCTCTCCAGCTTTTCCTCTATTATTGTTACTAATATAGTATGTAGGGTAGTTTTACTACTCAGCGGGGAGTATGAGAAAATTAAAAACAATATGCATGCTTTATGTGCTAAGTGAACTGCAGTAAACCATGCTACAAGTCCTGGCCACTCCAGTAAATCAGATGTTAATAGGTTTTCCTATTTATTACCATTGTACAATTGCCTCTAAATGGCCTTTTCAATTTGAGAACTTGAAGATAATTTTAGTTCCTTTTTTCCATCATAGAATAATATCATTGAGAAATATGTACTTTTCCAAAACAAATATTCAACACTGCCAGAACCATGAGTTCTTTTGATTGCATTGTCTGTAAATCCTATCAAATGCAATTATATCAACTCTTTTGAAATTATATATACATGTGCCTCAGAGGTAGTTCTTAAGACTGTAAAGAACAATTGTTCATATTGACAAAGCATTTATTTGTTTTGATCTGTGTTTTTCTAGTTGGTGCTTCCATAAGGGTCTGTTCAAGTACATGCAGAGAAGAGCAAATGTCAACAACATAAGTGTTCAGCTCCAGCTCCAGACAGCTGGCCAGAGTGATACTTCTGTTGATTATAAAGCAGACTTTTCAAAGAATCCTTTATGGAAGAACATTTCAAAATTAATACCTTATATCTAATGGTCTGTGACTGTATAGATAGGTGGCTCTAACTAAATATTTTAAAGTAACTCTGAGGTTTACCTTATAAACTATGTAAGATTACATATATGTTTACTGTTAGACTGATAAGATATTTATATCATGATCCTCACAAGATAATGCTTTAATTAAATTTCCACTGAGGGGAATTCATAAGGAAATATATATGAATTTTGTGCACATTTTTACTTCTTCCCTCAGCATAATTACAGATACTTATTCTAACATTCAACAATCTGACTCAGTCTTTCTTTGCTAATATTTTTGATGTTCATTATCATATCTAAATTAATTCCTGAAAGAGTCAAGTGTCACATTCTGTCACATTCTCAATGTTGAATGTGATGATGGTGTGTATTCATAATGTACCAATAAGGATTAAATTTTAAAAAGTATTTTCTTTCATTAATTTTTTTAAAAATTGGGAAGCCATTAGAGTAGCCAGCATCTTAGGTCTGTGTGTTGGCAAGCTGAAGCACAGTGAAATGGAAATATAGTCTGCCAGTCACAAAGTGCCAATTTTCCTTTCACTCAAAACTCTTAATTGGAAAGCAACCTTCAAGCTTCAGTATCTTCCTACTCACCAGTCAAATCTACTCACTCTGTCTTCCTTTGCATTCAGCCTGTAAAACTTCCCTGCCTACCTTTCTGTGATATTGCTCTCTGAACAACTACAGGGTTCATACATGATGTTCAAGCAAGCTAATGAACCTCAGATCTGTATCTCCAAATATAAGAGACATTTTTTTAAAATTACATCTGTATCTAAGGTCACTTACTCTGACCATAAACTCTGATATATAATTGTTAGACATTTTCATTTGGACCTATATTGAAGAAACATCTCAAAACCAATATGGATAAAACTATCACTAATTTCCCATCCTAGTCTTAGATCTGCTCAAGACGTGAAGCCTTCTGAATGCCAAGAAATTAAACTGACATTTTTACTTTGAACAAAAATTCTTAGATTCATCCTTGACTCCTTTCTTTGCTCACATTTCACACTTAGAGCATTAGCAAAGAAGTTTTGCTTTATCCACAGAAATAAGGGAAAATTTAACACAAATCTGTCTTTTCCCTCCAAGGGTACTCAAGCAAAAACAAAAACAAAAAATCTAAAAAAACTTAAAACAGAGGAAGCCCTAAATTGAGCTCTGGACCTGTCCTTCTCATATATAAATTGTCTATATTAGCAGGACATCTTCAGACATCTAAATGACTTGCCTTCTGACATATCCCATAAGATAGGTAACCTGACATTCAATAAGGTTCCTGATTTACTCATTTTAAATACACTTCCAAAACCCCATAAATGCCACCCATATTGAGCTCCTAATGTGCCTCTCTCTTGAGACTGCAACTATTTCTTTGAATCTGTATCTTTTCATTTTTCACTAATAAAATTTTTCCCATGCTTCTTACTGACTAGCTTTGAAAATTCTTTCTATGCAATATGAGTCAGTGAACCTCTGAAGATTACATGTTTAGAGTAGACTAAATCCTTCATCTCAGTTTTGGGAACATTTCAGACCCAGTCTGGTGACACTTTGAAAACTTTAAATTCTTTTTATTTTATTTTCCCTTGTTTAATCTAGTTGGAATATTCCTTCCTTGGAGTTTATTTGGATGGATTTTTTATTATATACCTTTTAAATTAAACAAAGAAAGTCGTTTCCATGCCAAGAACATAATTAGTAGGATCATTTAGGGCAGTTTTTAAGAATATGGGCTTTGTCCAGGTTCCCTGAATTCAAATCCTTATTATTTTACTTACTCATGTAAAGACAAATACCAATTAAAACTAAGAAGCTTAATTCTGTGTTGAACATAAAGACACTACTTCATTTTCTTAAGAATTTATTCCTGAAAACTTGTAATTGTTGCTTTTTGTCTCTTTACAGCATACACAAGTCTTTTACAAAGCTAAACCTTTTGCCAGTTTAGCAATCCATGAAGTCTCCTTCAAGGACCTGGAAGCCATCTCTTTGAGAAGTAGTCATGGAGAAAGAAAACACCATATCTCCCACTTTCAGTGTCCAACTTTGGCAGGTGCCTCAGTCCAAGTCGCAAAACTACTTCTTGTCAAAAAAGACAAGTTAATTTTTTTGTTGTTGTTTATTAAAGCCAATTAGCAAGCAAAAATGGCCAGCACAATTGCCAGGTAAATCTAAGACATCTGTGACAAATAAAGCTTCCAAGGCCTTTTACCTGAGGACAAGCCTTATCTTGAGTACTTGTGTCTAATACACAGTGTGTTCTCATTTGCACGTGTCAGACTTGTCTGCAATCTCAGCATGTTGCCTGTGGTGAGCGTCATGTCTGACCCTATACTTATTAACCAATAAAATGCCTTGTTTCCCAGTTCCCTCTATACATAGGTTCATTGAATTGGCAAGAGATTTGTCTTAATTTTTCCAACACTTGGAATTCATCTATTTCTTCTGAATGTTCCATTTTAGTAGAGTGCATGTTCTCAAAGTAATTACCTATGATCTTCTGGAGTTCTGCACAATCTGTTTTGATCTCACCCTTTCCATTTCTAATTACATAGATTTGGGTCTTCTTTTTCCTTATTTTGATACAATTGGCTAAGGAGTTGTCTACTTTGTTTCATCTTTCAAAAAAACCCCTCTTGGAGTCATTGATTTTTTTTTTTTATCTCAGTTGCATTAGTTTCTGCTCTGCTCTTATATTATTTCCTTCATTGCACTTGCTTTATGTTTGGGTTGTCCTTGTTTTTTCTAGGAACTAGAAGTGCATTATTAGGTTATTTATCTCAGCTTGTTCTATTTTTCTGATGTGGGAATTCACCACCATAAACTTGTCTCTTAGGACTGTTTCCATTCTAGAAGATAGAGATTAGGAAGTTCCACAGGTTCTGGTATATCATACTGGCATTCTCCTCTGGTTGTACAAAGGATATATAATTTGTCCTTTAGTTTCATCTGTGACCCATTGATTGGTTACTCAAGAGGGAATCATTTCATATCCATATGTTTGCATGGTTTCTGTGGTGACTTTTGCCATTGATTTCTAGTTTCATGGCTCTATGATCTGATTATCTGAATGGGATTTTGATAATTTTACATTTATGTAAGTATTTTTGTGGGCTAGCACATGATCTATTTTGGTGAGCAGAATATATATTCTGCAGTTGAAGGGAAAATTGAAGGTATCTATTAAGTCCATTTGTTCAAAGGTCTTGTTAAACTATATTTGTTTGATATTTTTGTTTAATAAATCATATATTTACTACTAAAGGTGAATTAAGAAAATATAAAAACCCTGAATAATATAATATCAGTCAATGAAACTGAAGTAATTTTTGAAAACCTACCAACTAAGAAAAGCTCAAGTCTTGACACATTCGTGGCCAGATTCTACAAGAACTTTAGGAAGACATAATGCCAATATTCCTCAAACCCTTTCATGAAATTGAAGAAAAGCAATACTCCCAAAGTTATTCCGATACAAAAACTAGGGAAAAAAATAAAACCAAGTAAGAGAACTGCAAGCTAATTTTCTAATGAACATAAATGCAAAAATTCAGAATGCAGCAAATTATCAAAAAGGTTTAAATACCATGATCAGGTAGAATTCATTCCAGGAATTCAGGGATGGTTCAACATATGCACATCAGTAAATGTAATACACCATATCAACCGAAGAAAGGACAAAAATCGTATGATTATCTCTACCTAAGTGGGAAAAACACTAGACAAAATTCAACATCTTTTCTAATAAAAACCCTAAAGAAAATAGAAATAGAAAGCCTTTTTCTCAATCTCAGAAAAGCTATCCATGAAAAGTCAAAAACCAATATTCTACTAAAGGAAAAGAAACTGAAGCTTTTCCTCTAAAATCATGAAGAAGATAAGGTTACCCACTATCTCTACCTCTGTTCAATATAGTTCTCAAAATATCAGGAAGAGCAATGAAACCAAAAGGAATGTAGATAAGAAAAGAAATTAAATTATTATTTGCTGATGACATAATGCTCTACTTAGAAGACTCCAAGAATTGTACCAAAAGACTCCTACTATTAATCACCAAATTCTGGAGAGTAGCAGGATACAAAACCAACCCTCAAAAAAAAAAATCAATAGTATTTCTGTATACCAATGACAAACTTACTGAGAGAAAAATTAATGACTGTTTGAAAAGTGGGCATTTTAAATGAACGGATATTTCTTAGATGAAGAAGTACAAATGGTCAAAAATTACATGAAAAAATATTCAAAATCACTGGCCATTTGAGAAATGGAAATAAAAGCAATAGTGAGATATCATCTCACTGCAGAAAGGATGGCTTTCCTTAGGAAATCAACCAATCACAGATTCTGAAGAGGCTGCCATGGTGGTGGTGAGGGGACCCCTCTCCATTGTTTTTGGCAAGGTAACTGATAAAATCACGACGGAAATTAGTGTGGTGATTCTTAAAAAAACTACAGCTAGAAGTTCCATTTGAGCCAGTTCTTCCCCTTCTAAGTATCTTCCTAATACAGTTCAAATAATAATACCACAGTGACACATGCATATCCATGTTTATAGTAGCAAAGTTCATAATAGTTAAACCTTCGAAACAGCCTATTTGCTCATCAACAGATAAATGAGCAAAGAAAAATGTGGTGTTTATGTACAATGGACACTACTCTACCTTAAACTTGTCATTTTTAGGTAAGTGGATGCACTTTAAAACCATAATCTTAAGTGAAACAAATCATGAAAACAAATTTAAATATCACATTGTTTCTCTTGGATCAGAAACACAAAGTACAAATAAAAACAAAATAGAAGATAGAGATTAGGAAGTTGGAAGAAGTTTTTCCAATGAGAAGAGAAACAAGAGACTGGGGATGAAGGAGGGGATGAAGGGAAAGCAAAAAGATTTAAGAAAAAAAGTGAAAGCTAAAAATGGAAATAGAGCTTTTGCAGATAGGAAGGAGAAGAAGCACTGGAGGGAGGGGAGAAGGACAAAAATGAAGACATGTCACACACATGTAAAATTCCCCATGATAAATGTGATTATTATGTATGGCAAATATGTACTAATAAAAAATAAATACAACCCTTTTCCAATGCTTACAAACTATGAACCAGCAAGTAAAATAAAAATTTACCTTATTTCCTTCATAAACAACTGTGAATAATGAAATCCCATATTTGTAATTTTCTTTAGAGATACAAATGATTTAAACCACTTAATGAAGTGCATTTGTACACTGCAAATGTTCAATAATAACTGTGTTATTAAAATAGCATAATGCAATCCTTAGTAACACCAAAATAACATCTTCATTTACTTAATGTTCACCATTTTATCTCCTTCACTAATGAAATTCTGCTTTCTGCATCTCTGTTTTTGTAGTACCTGTTCATAAAATGTATCTACTAAGCAAACTTGTGGAAATAACATAAAAGATGACAAACACTCTTAAACCAGAGCCAGGCCCTCTTCTTTGTTCTTCAAGACTGTTAGCAAGAGCCTATTTACTTTTAGAAAAAGTTCTTATTCTTAATAGGTTACAAAATTATGTCAAAGTCATCAATAATAGACATATGTTCATTATATTTGGTTTCAAAAGAAAAAAATTTCTTAGTATATCTCAAACAATTTTGAAAGATTTTTAATACTTCAGGGAATGTTTCCTTTAATTGAATAATTCATTAACATGGAAACATATTTTAGTTTACATAAGGATAGATAAATTATGTACCCTAATTATAGGCACCTATACATATACATTAAACGCATGTGTATATAACACATGTTGATGTTTGTTAGTAAATACTTGGATTTTTTTAATGCAAGGTTTACATGTACAAAGCAGAACAAAGTTAAAATTCTACTCACAGCATAGCAATATAGTCTTTACAGTTTAATGAAAATGCAAATGAGCTAGCAACTTGGATGAATAATACATGTTTTTATACACTGTATGTACTAAAAAATCCTTCAGATAAATGAGTTATAAATTTCAGCTCAATTTTAGCATTTGGTGGTACAGGATACATTTTATGGGATATAAAAATTGGTTATTGTCTCATACTAGTTAAAAGGCAGCATTTATGAACAAAATATTAACATAAAATAATTACTGCAGGTAGCTATTTCAGAATTTTGCAGTGTTCGTTATGTTATTCACATAGCGAATACTGACATAGCCTTCACTTCTAGGATATAACCCATAATAGGCCAAATCTCTATTTCTTTTCAAAATGCATTTTCTATCAGTCATAAGTTTCAAATTTTAAACTGGTAGTTTAACATGGAGGCAAAGGAAGAGGAAAAGAGGTAATAAGTGGATAATTATAAAAATGTAATGGAAACAAACTTTGACTTATGTGTTATAATTAACCTTCATTTTTATATAACCATTTGAGGATTTATGCTACTGACATGCTGTTGGCATATGATTGTCAGAGAGATGTAGGAATTTTTATTTCTAAATTCCATTTCTCTATAGTAAATTACATTTCCTATAGTAAGGAAATTCAATATCTACCTTCTTTTAAATTTAAACAACTTTAAATCTCATTTTTTGTTCAAGATAACTTCAAGACATCCTATAAGGCACTTCACTGGTCTTGCTGAACGAGATGGCATCAGTGGTCCTGTACTTTACTGCACGCCTTTCCTACAATCCTTACCACAGTTCACTGGATCAAAATGTGGTCTCTTCTAAAAAAAATTGGTTTGACAAAATAATCTAGACTTACAAGATGAAACCTCACTAGTCTGAACTAAGAGAATAAAAATTAGCTGAAGAATATAGTTTATATCAGAGATAAAAGATAGTGCCTTGGGCCAGGGATTTAGCTAAGTGGTTCCAGCACCAGCCTCATAAGCACAAGGTCCTGAGTTCAATCCTCAGTAATCACATACCATAATGCCAGGTCTGGTGACTCACGCCCACCAGCAATCAGAACCACACACCACAATGCTGGGCATGGTGGTTCATGCCTGTAATCCCAGCTCTTATGAGGCAGAGACAGGAGAGCTGCTGTGAGTTCAAGGCTTGCCTGGGCTACATTGTGAGCTCAGGGCCAGCCTGA
Organism: Petromus typicus; assembly: GCA_004026965.1. Lineage (NCBI taxonomy): Eukaryota > Metazoa > Chordata > Mammalia > Rodentia > Petromuridae > Petromus > Petromus typicus. The sequence goes on along the minus strand of PVIR01001239.1, from coordinate 69,662 downwards.
ACTACAAACTGAGAACCTGTCTAAAAAAAAAAAAAAAAAAAAAGATAATGCCTTGCCTGTAGATACAGGGCTAGAGTAAGTAAGCAAAAAGTGTATAGAGTCTCAAAGAAAACTCTGAGCAAGAGAATGAACAAATGAAGTAGGAGAAAGGGCTTGTGAGGTATGCAGCACAGCCTCGGAATTTGCTATGACAGAGTCCTTAGCATGCTTCAGAGTCCGGCAATACCCAGACTAAGGCTTATGTGGTCTCTCCTCTTTTGGAGTCCTATTAGCTTCCCATTTTTGTACAGTAAATATCAACTGGCTACATCTACTTTCATTACTTCTCTATCCTCTGGAACAAAAATTACCTTAGATGCATGGTTAATGTGACATTTCAGCTCAAAGCAAAACACAGCTTTTTAAGTAAATGTAATTTATTAAAAAGTCTGCACTGGAAATTTACTATTGCCTATGTTAAACAATTGCTAGTGGCATTTTATTAAGTGTTTAAGTCACAGACTTCAGGTCTAGAAGTAACATTAAACATCGTGCATTTTTGTGTTATCATTTTAAAGAATAGAAATTTAGAATCTCAGACTGTTTTGTGACTTTTCCCCAGGTTAGATCGCTCTAAGTTAATTTAGGAGTTTGCCAGTGGCTAGTGGAGAAGCAGGAGGAGAGGAGACAAAGTTGTATTTCTGCTGGATCTGTTAAAACTACACCTTTTCACTCAGAACTGCATATATTTTAACCCTTTCTTTCCTTTTTTGACAAGGTTGGCTAAGGGTTTGTCACCTTTATTTATTCTTTCAAAGAATCAACTCTGAATCACTAATTTTTGTATCATTCTCTTGGACTCTTTTGCACTGCTTTCTGCTCTGACCTTTACAACTTCCTCCCTTGTATGAGCTTTGGGTTTGTCCTGTTCTACTTTTTCTAGGAGATTGAGGTTCAACACTATGTTCTCTGAGTTCACTTTATTTTCCTATATTGGCATTCACTTCTATGAATTTCCCTTATAGAAGTGCTTTTTTGTGTTTCATAGATTCCTGTATATTATACTAGCATTATCACTTAGTTGTAGAAACTAACTGGTTTTTGTTTAAGTTTATCTGTGATCCATTGGTTGCTAAGAAGGAATTTTAATTTAATTAAATTTAATTTTAATTTTCATGTGTATATGAATTTCCTAGACTAGAGAAAGGATTGATCTAAAGAGACAAATAATTTGAGAGACACCATTAATTAAGATAATTGAGAAATTATCTTAGCATCTACAGTTTTTTTAATATTTCTTTTTCACCAACAAGATCTTATTTAAAGAAAAGACTTTCATTCTTCTGTAGAAATCAACTTGAACTTTGATTGAAGGTGCCAGTACCATCATGAAAGAATGACCAGCAATCTCTTACTAAAAAATATTTTTTTCTTGGAAAACTGCACAAAAGCAGGTGCTCAAAATTAGAGATTTGCAAGACTGTAAAACTTTATGGACCTTTTAAGAAGCATAGGCAAAAATAAAATATTATTTATCCATCAGAGTTACAGTGAGCTCATTCCCAGTAAGGGCTGTGATTTGGATTTTTTCTCCTTAAACAAGTGTTCTTTGCTTTAAACGTTTAATACTGTAAACCCTAACATTCAACATATATTTGTCTTTCAACTCATAGAAGAAAATCAGAAACAGAACAGGAAATCTGAGTTCCACAAATTTGTTAATAAGTTTTTATGTACTAAGTAAACAGTAAATATGTCTGTCATTGCACAAAACATCCATTTCATACATAACTCAGTTCAACACTTTAAAAATTTTGTACTCATATATGATAACAAATGACATCCTTGTGTAGTTTCTAAGGAAATATGTCTAATATAACATGAAAGGAAATGAGAAAGGAATAAAACCATCATTTCAATGAGAAAAAGGTATTAAAATCCTTAAATACAAAAGAACATAAGAAAGAACTGGAAAACCAGGAAGATAAAATACATAAATCAAATTGAAAAATGACAGAAGTAAGCCCTTCCATGAGAGTCCTAAGTTCAGTGTAAGAAGATAAAACTCTACAAATGTTGTCTACAAGAGACTCACATTGAATCTAAAGACATGAACAGATTGGAGGTAAATGAATACAAAAAATATTTTTAGAAAATAATCAACATAGAATTGAAATAACTTTATAAATATCAGACAAAGTGGGCTTTAAATGAAAAGTTGTTACAAGACAAAGACCTTATAGGAGGGTGACCAAAAAAATCAGGGACTCTTTAAATCTTACCAGCATTTATCATAGCAAGATATACTGCCATCAATGCTCAGAATGCTCCCTCACTTCACACACACACACCCCATCATTTCTGGAGCTCCCTGGAACAGTTCTGAGGTGCTCTGTTGGGTATTTAGGAGATACCATCAGAAGTGAGGGGAATGCTGCAGCTGAGTGTCACCCAGCAGAGAGGGAGGTGCAGAAAAGCATCATGGTGCATCCTCATCCCTGTCATTCCCTTGATCTGGCACCTGCAACTGCCAGCTCTTCCTTACAGTCAAAGTGACCATGAAAGGTAAACACTGTGAGTTGAGTTAGAACATCAAGGCAGCCACCACAGCACATGAAAGGCACAATTGAGGACTTGTGGAATTGCTTCAGAAAGTCCCAAGAACAACGGGATGAGAGTGTTGGAAGTGAGAGGGAGCATTTGAGGGGATTCATGACACTTTCCTCCTGTACTAATTTTTGTTATCTAAACACACCATTCGATTGGATCACACCTTACATTTCTTGGATTTCCTCATTGCTGAAAATTCTCTTTATTCTTCTCTCAATTGTGTAAATTATAGCATTCCTCCATGAAAGCCTTGTAGACTAACAGAGTTTGTGAGGGAGAAAAAGAAAGTAGTGCAACCAAAAGAAATTTACACTGAAGAAGAGCATGATAATGGTGTGAAGAGGTTATAAATCTCAGCCAATAAGTTATTGTATAATTGATTTTCTCTAGAGATGAAGTATTTCTAAACATTAAAGAAGCTACCATGGTCCCAAAATGCAATTATAGAGTACCTCCAAATGTTAAAATACTGGAAATACTGGCTAGCACAGTGAGTGTCCATCTCATAATTTTATAATCTAGTACATATATTTTTTCACTGGAAATGTCAGCTTTGGAGTGCATTGCTAAATTGTGTTTGTCGTGTTTGTCTGTCATATATAGTGTTTTATTCTGTCCCATCTTTAACATCAAGGAAGGGTTTCATTAGGAGAATGGGAAGGGTGCACAGCAGAGAACAACATTAGCAGCAGAAATACAATAAACTGTGCCTTGGTACTTATTATGTTATTCTCAAAAGAGGATTTATATGTCAGGAAAGCCAAGGTACTTTGGTGCAGAAGGCTGGGGACAACAAGAAAGGATAAGAAGGGTCAAACTGATGATGACATTCATAAATTAAGAGTTAGGCCACTGAGAATTTTGATGATCTCAACATGTAAATCTCATCTGGAAGTTCATTTGTTGAGCTTAGACCATTCTTAGTTATTTATCCTTTTAATTTGGCTTAGACAGCAGCCGTATGTTTACTAAAATAAATATAAGGTTCTCTCTGGGCTTGCCTTAGGGAATCAAACTGATTTCATACATCTTTGCCTTTTTCCTTGAACTGAATTAGACCTTTTGAAGATATAAATATAGCTATGGAAAGGAAAAGAGATTGTTGAAGACCCAATGTGATTAATTTTATCTTCAAAACAGCTGGTTTTCTTTCAGACTTAGAAATGAACTATTTTGGGAGTTAAACAGAAGAAGAAAATATTTTCTGTAAATGCTGGTAAGGGCTAAGAAGGAACAGATTTTGGGGATTACATAGAAATCTGGGGGAGCAAAGGATGGGAGGAAAAGTAAACAAAACAATAGGTATTTAAATTTTAGCCTAAAATCTGAGCTATAGAATTTATTTTTCTTAGAATCACTATCATAACAACAACAAAACACTAACAGTGGCTGACAAGACATACTTCTAAAATAAGTTTTGATGATCTTGGCAATTTTCATGGTCACGTAATTAAACATCTAATCTTTAATACAAAGACATTCCAGGTTGTGTGCTTTCCTGGCACAGCGCAATCACTCTGCTGTTGTTACCTGATAGTGTTAACTAATAGGTAAGTGTAGTAACAGGAGCAGTCAGTAAAAAGCCATTGCTCTGTTAAATGTCTATAAGCCGGCTTTTAACACTACTTTTTGTTTCAGAGGAGTCCAGCCAGAAAACCTCAAAAGTCACCAAAAGTTGCCCAGTCATACTGATCCATTTCCTTAGGTGAGCGAGTGTGAACTGCACAGGAGCACTCCGGGCCATTGTACTTCAAACAAGCCGTGGGTGGACGGGGCTTGCTGAGGAGTGCGCCACCTGCTGGTGTAATGAGCCTGTGCTGCATGAATACGCATGCGTTTCCCCAGGGGCAGCCCCTTCCTCGCTTGCTCATGGACACTGCTTTGCGAATCCACCCCGGTTATTTGCAAATAATAAACCTCTCTTGATTGTTTTAATTCCTCCTGGCGTTTATCAGCTTTGCACTCACCACGAGAAGAATCCATTCAGTTCAGTTACAGCATCATGTTAATCAAGAACTTTATCCTAGAAGTCACAGGACAGAAAGGCTCAAAAAATCATTGTGCATGCTCAAACTACACGGTTTAGTGAATCTCTTTAAAACATACAGCAAAGCAGTGTAGGTCAATAGCGTCGTGGCAACATTCAAGTGGACAGAGGGACCACATTAGCGCATTTTCTCTACCCCTCCCCACAGCATCAGTTCTCCCTGCCAGGTTCTAAGGACGACAGTTGAATATGGTCAAGATGGCCGACCAGGAGCTGCAGCTCCGGTGACCTATGTGACTAGCCGTGGAGTGTTTTTCCAGGTCTCAATAGAAGATAGGTGAGGACAGATGGTTGACACCAATGGATGCCTATTTAAGGGTCCTATAGTGGCCATAAAAATTTGATATCTTCTGAATATTTAATATCTGTTAATTTTCTTCTTTCTATTTTAAGTGCACAGATGACCTATTTAATCTATACTGAACATGTTTCAGAAGCATCTTGCTTATCAGCTACATTTTGTTATCTTCTCTGTTACTTTTCTTGTTCTCTAGAATACAAGGATCTTAAATATAACTGTAAATACCATAAAGTCATCTGGCTTGATCACAATAAAAATGTAATAACAATTATACTATGAGAATGTAATAATAATTCAATAATAATTTTAACATAGAATAAAGTATTTAACTCTGACTTTTTAAAAGAAAAAAACATAAATATTCTTAGGGTGTTTTTTGTTTTGTTTTGTTTTTTGTTTTTTGTTTGTTTTTTTTTTGAGAAAGGATCTCTCTTTGTAGTTCAGACTGGCCCTGAGCTCAGCCTGGAACTCACACCAATCTTCCTATCTCTGCCTTCTGAGTGCTGAGATTACAGGCGTGAGCCACCATGCCTGGCACTGTGGTGTGTGGTACTGATTGCTGGTGGGTGTGAGTCTCTATGCCCTGCATTGTTTGTTTCTTTTTTGTTTTGTTTTTTAATTCAAATCTTTATTGGTACATTATGAATAAATACCATCATCACATTCAACATTGAGAGTTTGTACCAGAATATGACATGACTTGATTCTCATTTTTCCCCTCTCTCCCCACCTTGCAGCCCTCACCCCCCTATATACATAAACTTTGTTTCCTTTTTTCATTATATCGCATTCTTTTTCCCCACGTTATTTACCCCTATATCCTCTTTCCTTTTAAATATTTTCTATTTCACAATATCAACTATGCGTACTACAACTCATTTACAACTTCATTTTCTCATACCAGAGAAAAGATACAATATTTACACATCTGTGACCTATTTATTTCATTTATGACTATGTCATCAAGGTACATCCATTTGAGTATGAATGACTCAATCTTTTCACTTTTAATGGCAGAGTAATACTCCATTCTATAAAAGAACCACATCTTTATCTGGTCTCCAGCTGATGGACATTTTGGTTGTTTCCAAGATTTAGCCCTGCAGTGTTGTATGTGGTTACCGGGAATCAAATATGGGTCCTTGCACTTGCAAGACAGGTTCTGGAACCACTAAGTTAAATCCCTGGCCCTCCTGGTAATTTTTTTTTTTTTTTTTTTTTTTTTTTTTAGGTACTGGGGATTGAACTTGGGTCCTTGTGCCTCGAAGGCAGGCATGGTACTACTTGAGCTAAATCCCCAGGCCAAATTCTCAGTAATTTTTGAAGTATGTAGGTATAGAGGTAAAGCTCAGTATTTTAAAAACTGGTAAATGAAAGTAAAGAATACTGTACTTATCTATTATATAAAATGATTCCTAATGGTAATGCAATTTTTCAGGTTACTGGCTGTTTGTTTTTTAACTCTTAATGAAGTGGCAGAGATAAAGAGAATGGAGAGGAAGGAGAGAGATGGGCTATTGATTTCTGATACTCCAAACACAGGTATGAACCAGTATCCATCGCTTTGTGAAAGTCCTGAAGCTGATTTTCAATTTCTAAGCCTACTTCTCATTTGTGAGAAAAAGCTCCAAACAAAATCAAAGTTGAAAAACACATCAAACAAATACTCTTGCTAGATATCTACAATATCTACAAAATCTAAAATACACATTCTTCTTGGCAGGACATAGGAACTTTCTCCAAAACAGACTGCATGTTAGACTATAAAACATGTTTCAGTAAATGGAAAAGAAGCAAAATTATCCCATGCATTATCACAGTGCATCAAAACTAGAAATCGGTGACAAAAGAAGCCACAGAAACGTTATGAATGGATAGAAATTAAACAAGACTTGAATAATCAGTACATCACAGATAAAATCAAGGAAAAAAATAGACAGTTGCTAAAATCAAGCTAAAATGCTAATACAATATCCTAGGACTTACAGGACACAATGAAAGTAGTTCTAAGAGGGAAGTTTATTCCTGTTAATTATCTCATCAGAAAAACACAACGATCAGAAATAAATAATCTAGTGGCATATGTGAAGGTCCTAAAATAAAAAAATAATCCAAAATAAAACTTAGTACAAAGAAGAAACTAGAATGATCAAAGCAGAAATTGATGAAATTCAAAAAATACAACAAAATCAATGAATTGAAAAGTTAGTTCTTTAAAACAATACACTAAACAAAGACTTAGCCAGTTTTAGCAAAATAAGGACAAAGACCTAGATCAATTCAATAAGAAATGAAAAACGCAAAACCACAACAGATACCACTGAAGCCCAGAAAGTTATTAGTTATTACTTTGAGAAACTATATCCTAACAATTGGAAAAGCAAGAAGAAATGGACACAGATGAATTACCAAAATGGAACTAAGAAAATATCAAAACCCTGAACACTCAAATAACAGAAGAAATTGAGGTTCAGATAAAACTACCAACCAAGAAAAGCCAGAACATAGCGAGTTCATTGTTGATTTCTGCAAGAACTTCAGGGAAGATGTAATGCCAATATTTTTCAAGCTCTTTAATGAAATAGACAAAGAAAGCATTCTTTCAAAGTCATTCCTGGAAGCTAGCAAACCTGGATGCCAAAACCAGAAAAGGACTCAGCCAAAAACGAGAACTACAGGACAATCTCTTTAATGAACACAAATGTAAACATTCTCAATCAGATACCGGCAAAGAGGATATACAAGTCATCAAAAATCATGCAGCATGAAATGGTGACAAAACAGCCTTCATTCCAAGAATACAGGGATGGTTTCATCTGTGCAAATCATTAAATATAATATATGAAATAAACAAGAAAAAAATCATATGATCATCTCAATAGATGAAGAAAAGGCCTCTCACAAAATCCAACAGCCACTCATGATTTTAAAAACCCCTAAGAAATTAGATAAATAAAATCTTATCTCAACTGAATAAAACCCATTTATAACAAATCAATGGTCAACATTGTATTAAATAGGAAAAAGCTAAAAGTTTTCCTTTTAAAATTATGAAATAGAAAGGAAGTTGCCATTACTGTTCTTGTGTAAAATGCTACTCAAAATATCATCTAGAGAAATCAGGCAAGAAAAAGTATAAAAAAGGTATATAAGGGAAAAAAGAAGTAATTATTTGCAGATAACATGATCCTCTCCATAGAAGACAGGGAAAACTTATGAAAAGACTAGTATTGTTAATCACATTCAATCACATAGCTGGATACCAAATGAACATGCAAACATCAATAGAATTTGCATACACTACTAAAATACTCACTGAGAAAGAAAGTAAAACTGGGCGTGGTGGCTTACACCTGTCATCCCAGCACTCCGGAGGCAGAGGCAGGAGGATTGCTGTGAGTTTGAGGCTGAGCTCAGGGCCAGCCTGAACTACAAAGCGAGACCCTGTCTTAAAAAAAAAAAAAAGTATTTATCATAAAAAAGAAAAGTACAGTGTTCTTTGCATAGAGTTCTTTTTAAGCAGTGTTTCTACATTTTGGAGAGCTTCACTTACACCTGTGCAGGGATCTAGCTTGTTGTGACCAAAGCCATTTTGATGACTGTTCCCATCTAGGCCACTAGGGATCCTCCACTCCTCCCAAACCTTAGAGGATAAATCAAGTCACTAAGATTAGCAGTAGTTTGTGTGATGCTATGTAAAGCTGCTTCTTAACTGATATTTGACAGATAGGTAGTGTATGAGAAAGTTCAGAGACATTCTGGTTGATCACAGCCCACTCTGTAGTATGTCATGTAAGGCTTTTCTTCATTCTGCAGGGCGTGAGGACCTTCTGACTTGCTGCTCTGAAAGACACGCTTCTGCCTGTATGTCTTTAATTCATGGCACTCTCTACAGTCCTATCTTTCTCTGCCTCTTCCGTTGGTCTTTTAGTACCTTTTGCTTCTTTATGACCAATATTCACGTGCTGTTTTTCAGAAACACACGTGTCCTCCAAATGAATAAGATTAAAACTTGTTACCTGAGGACCATGTTAGTCATCCAGTCCTCCTTTAGTCATCTGGTTAAAGCAACATTTGAAGCAGTATCTTCTCTAAAGACTTTATGAGTCGAGTGACTAGTGAATAGGAATGAGAACAAAATAGAAGGGGTCCTTTGATGACGGAGCACAAAAGTTGAGGGCAGTGTCCAAATAGTGTGAGAATCTGAAAAGGTCACAGAGCTGCCAAATTCAGAAGGGAATTACAACATGTAATGAGACCTGGAGCCAGTCAATTAGTAGTTAGAGAAGAAAAACAGGTCATACTCACGTTGACCTTGTCTTAGAACTGAAATAACTTGAAAATAAATTCTCTTATTTTTCTCTTTTCATTTCTAACACGACAGTGATATTAAATTGCTAAAAAAAATACAGTTTTCTAATTTGAGAAAAAAATGGATTTGGATGGTAAAATTAGAGTAGTAATAATGTTTAATTTTTGAACACTTTAGATAAAGAACTTTCAATTTTCTAAGTAATATTTTCCTTTCTGTCGCCACCCAAATGCTTTATAGATTTCTTGCTAAAAGAATACAGTAATATTAGTACTTTTCTATAGGATCAGTGGAGATGAAAAGCCTGGGGGGAATTCTGCAATTTCACTGGGGCAGAGAGACTCTCTTTACAGACCAATAACACTCAACAAAAGCACAGCAGTGAACAGGAAATCGATACAATGTTCACGCAAAAGGCAACATGCTATCTCTGTCTTTCTGCCTGTCTGTCTCTCTCTGTCTCTCTCTGTCTCTGTCTCTGTCTCTGTCTCTGTCTCTCTCTCTCTCTCTCTCTCACACACACACACACACACACACACACACACACACACACAGCACCCCATCATGAAAGGTCAGGTGTTATACCTCAGGGTGGCAAAAGATGCCAATACACACAGATGGGCTCTGCTTTGCACCTGTGCATCTAGACACAGACACTTGTTCATTAAATCACCGAAGATTGTTTAGCTTTTACTAACAGCCAAGTCTAATGACCATGGATAATACACCCTTTCTATAGAGTAAGAAGCTACCTTCATAAAACTTGAAAACTCTCATGGTTCTTACAAATTGGATTCCACATATTGACATTTCAGTGGCACAGGGGATATTTGTATAGTATGACCTTGGGAAAAGACTGGAACTACAGCCAAGTGAGTAGATATAGACAGGAAATTCAGAGTTAAAAGGAGACAATATTTTATTTCAGCAGACAAATCTCAGGTTAAACTGGTTATATGTGATAATGGTATTAGAGAGACCATAAAACAAGAATGTGTGATATCAATGAAGATTATAAAACACTTATGAAAAGAGGGTGCTCAACTACTGGAGACCTACAAAGTGTCTGAGTGGGCTCTGGAAAAAGGGATGAAGAAGCCATTTAAAATAATCAGTCAGGAACTAAAAAAGTTTTTTAAAAGACAAGGATTAAAAACCAAGAAACAATAGAGGCAACAAAAAGATGGAATTCTGTGGGCTCTAAGCAAAGTGGTACAAATTGCTACAGATCAAAACAGGTCCTGAAGTCTAAGTCCACAGGATAGAGAATGAAGCTGTGTAGACAGAATCCATTACTGTCAGAAACATCTGCTCCACTGACTGCTGCCTTGGCTGTCAGTTTTAGACCAAAGAAAGTCAATTAAATCACAGTTCCTTCCTGAATTCCAAAAAGTTCAGATCTGTAAAGACAGACTTTTGCCAAGGCCCTTGGGAAAATCATGAAAACAAAAATCACAAAAGTACGCACTATTCAGAATTTGTAATAAGAACAAAATTTAACATGGAAAATAAATTATGTTTTAATTAGTCTGCATCTTGTATACTATTTATTTTCTTACTTCATGAAAACTATGTGGGGAAGAAAGTGATCGTGAAGACAACAGCCATGAACTTGTAGCAGCGATTGCCTATACTGTGCAGGACCAGTTTTCCAGAGAGTAGGGGACATTCTCTTCCTCTGAGAGATCATTCCAGATATAGACATACTCCCTCTCTTGTACAAAAATATCCACTACTACAGCTGCATAATGTGACAAAACAGAATTAACCTGTTTTAAAGAATGATATGCATCTGTGTATGTGCGTTTTCACACATACTAATTGTTGTCAACACTTCTCATTCACTAGTATCTTAGTCCTATGTTGAGAAGGTTGTTTTGACAAAGGAGGATTTAAAAATATAGGTGAGTAATTTGGACTTATTTCATAAACCTGAAGTCAAAGAAAACATTTGTCATTTAATGTTAATGTTGCATTTATGAATCCTTTATACTAAGTACTGATAATCTATGGTTTGTTAGGAGAATTTGCATACTTTTTTCTGTTCCTTTTAATCAGTTTAATATCATCATCCTCAACAATGAATATTTTCAAATTCACAAAGATATTACATTTAGAATAGGATGCAAAATGTGTGTGTTCAAAATTGTGTGTATTCATAAAGAAATAATAGAAAACAAGTGCTCATTGGACTTAACTGCTTTACACATTATCCTTCAAACAAAATAAAAAGCTGACATCAAAGGGTCAATATCAGCCAAAATCAGCTAGGAAAATTTGTGAACCAAGTCTCTGGCCATTAATTCAAAACTACTATTGTAATCAGCCACAGGCTAATAATAAAAAGTAACTACAGCTAAATGGCCCTTTTTGTTTTTCAAATCAAACTTTAATAATTTTTTAAAAGAAAAATATTTCTTCTAGTACAGAGAATATAAATCCATAGATTTTTTTGTTCGTTTACTTCCTCCAGAATAATACATAGTTACATCCAGCAAAAGACTTAAAGTTATAGTTCTAGGAATCTCAATATTAATATGCACTCTATTTGTCTGGCAGTTTCCAGAAACAGAAATTCACATAATCTCAATATTATATGCTGATTGATTAAACAAAATCAATGTCAAAAATGCTGAACAGAATCGAGGCCCAGAAAGAGGTAAGGACATTGTGGGGTCATTCTAAAGAGGGGAGGATGACTTATTTGTCCTGAGGGTTCATCGGCTTATGAGGACAAAGTGACAACTGCAAAGCCACCCAGAACACTGGAGAGGGTCTGCTGAGTGTGGAGCCAGAGATGGGCACTGCCGGGAAAAGGAAAAAGAAACAAGTCAGCGTTAGTAGACTGTCTAATGCAGAGCTATTTCTTTGTGCTCTCTGTGTATGTCTGTGACTATATTTATTAAGATACATAGGCATCTTGAAATTTAAATTTCTTTTCTTTTTTTTTTTTTTTTTTTTTTTTTTTTTTTTGAGTCAGGATCTCACTTTGTAGTTCAGGCTGGCCCTGAGCTCAGCCTCAAACTCACATCACAGCAATCCTCCTGCCTCTGCCTCCCAAGTGCTGGGATTACAGGCATGAGCCACCATGCTGGGCACTGTAGAATGTGGTACTGATTGCTGGTGGGGTGAATCTCCATGCCCAGTATTGTTATGTGGTTACTGGGGAATCAAACCCAGGCCCTTGCGTTTGCAAGACAGTTGCTGGAACCACTGAGCTAACTCCCTGGCCCAAATTTAAAGTTCATATTTAATGAATCACAGATCATTGGTGCAAAACCTTTTTTCCTGTATTTTCATGATTACGTGACTTTATGCCTTCATTCAAATGTATTTCTAACACATATTCTTTTATAAATATTAAGGTTACATATAAAACAGTCACATAAGCCTCAAAGGAGGTTTATAGTTAATAGTCACACTTTACATGAACCACCAAAATCTCTACTCTGAAGGATACAGCTGTAGAACTTACAGAAATTTTTACCCTATCACTCAAAGAAAATTCAGAAGTCCATCTCTAAAACAATGACAAGAAAATAAACAATTATTAAAATTTAGAACCTAAGTGATATAGTTGAAATTTACCTACTATATTGCTTACACAACTCATTTAACTAAATTCTTAAGAAATTGCTTTTAAGTGCTAACACAAAACATAATACTAATACACAAATTTAAAAAATCACATTAAATTTTTTGGGGGGAGTACAGGCAATCAAATTTCTGACCTTGTGCTTGCAAAGCAAGCAACAAAGTCACTGAAATAATCCCCACCCCTAATTTAAACTTTCATCTGTAGGTATAGCTTCAAGTCTGGTTCTAAGTTTTAAGGGTATTATATGATTACATTGTGGTTGTATAGCCATAACAATCTATATTCCTGGTTTCTGATATTAGTACTACACAGTATTCTCTTCCCTTTAATGAAAATAAACATAAATTTGGTTTAAACATAGCTAAGAAAAATAAAAATTCAGAAAGACGTGTTACACGTAAAAGAGCAAAAATTCACCAAAGGAAGAGTAAATCCTTGAAAACTGCTACTAGTCAAGGATGTAATTGACACAGGAGTAGAAAGATAAGAGATTAAAGAAAATAACCTGAAATACACATGAAGATATTCGCACTACAAATGTGTACTGAAGATGTAAGGAAGATAACACCATATATTAGTAACAGTCAGATTAATAATTTTAACTTATTTCAGACAAATGCTGAAGTATTTATCATTTAAAAACTTGCACATTCGATTCAGAACTGACTTGCAAAATAATTTCTTCTGGATCACAAGACTAAATGGAAAATATCAACATATACATCAAAATAAAACAGGAATTTCAGTGAATTATCAAAATTTTTTGCTAAGGGTGGAAAGCTCTACAAAGATAGAAAGTAAAAATAATTAATGAAATATTTATAGATTCAACCAAAAAAGCTGTAAATATCTGTTTTTTTTCAAATCTTTTTTTTCTTTTTTTAAGTGCAAATCTCTGATCATCGGTGTACATTATATATACCCATATAATGTGCATTGTGTACATTATATATACACATCATCATTGCATTCAACATTGAGAGTTTGTACCAGTATGAGACATGGCTTGATTCTTATTTTTTCCCATCCCCCACCCACCCTAGGGGGAATGTTTTTTCAAATCTTTATACATAATAAAGCTCCACTGTAGAAGCTACTCTACTATACTGATACTTTCTTACTCCCGCTCCTTTTCACTGTTCTGAGTCATACACCCAAGCTTTTCTCATCCAGATCAAATGTAATGTTCAAGTGCAGGAAATTTACTGACAAAATTTGTTCTCTCCTAAGTTCTCCCTGATCTTACCAATATCCTAGAGCATCAACTGACCTTTTAGTGCTTGTAAATGAATATGTGTATTTCAAGATTTTTGAATATGTATGTTAGGCCCAACTAATTCAAAGGCTATCATTAGAACAATTGCATCCATACTTTTAATGTTCTTATTGCATTGATTCTTTTTTTGTATAAAGCTCTTAAAAAGAGTTTCAAATTATTATCCAGGATTATAAAGGATATGCTTCAGAAATGTAATTTAATTACTAACATGATCAGTGAAGTGGTAAATTAACTGGCCATAAATGAAATATTTGACACCTATCCTCTACAGAGGAAAAGTTGTTTCCAGAAAGTCATGTTGGCTTTAACATCGTCTCATGGAATGGAATTTTAAAGAACACAGGTCCTTGGAGATGATGATAATGATGCCTATCATTCACGGGGCTGGTTAGCAGATCTTAGTGTAGAGCTTAATAAAATCATCATGTGCTACGTGTTGTCATTGCAATATACACAATTTCTGAGCTACAACAGCTCAAGATGTACTAGGAAAAGTACAAAATTTCTCCATAATTGTTACACAATACTTAAATAAGTGGATAAATATAAAAATACATTTTCTGTGGTTTTCATAGTTTCACAAACAGCCTTGATATTATTTTCTTGAGCAATCATATACTATCAGAAAAGAGACAGGAAAGCCCTAACATGTGCTATGTGAGGCCAGGGAATCTATTTCTTCATTTTTATTTCATTTTTTTCCCATTTTATACTCTTTCATCTTCATTTTATCTCTCTCTCTCTCCCCCATTTTTATCCCTCTCTCTCACTGAAAATTTCCAACATATTCTGTTAAAATAAAACCAGTGCTTTACTGAATTTGTTCATTTAAAAAAATTAATCAACATGTCATTAACTAGCTTAACCAAATGATGTATTGAAATCGCCCTCTTTTTTCAAGTGTGCTAGACCCTGAAAGATCAGATATCTGATCTTAGCTATGTTCTTAGCTATGTTTAAACCAAATTTATGTTTATTTTCATTAAAGGGAAGAGAATACTGTGTAGTACTAATATCAGAAACCAGGAATATAGATTATTATGGCTATACAACCACAATGTAATCAAATGGATCAAGTGGAGTTTAGTTCTCCACTAATTTCAATAATTCTAGTGTAATTATCTTATATGAAAGACTTTTGTAAAAGCTGACTCATTTAAAATAATAAAAACAAAATACTACATGTGCTCTTAAATATGAATAAATAAATCAAAGAATTATAGTACCATTTAAAATTAATTATTAAGAAAATATACATGGACGACACAGTAAATATGTGAAAGAGGTACATGAATATTAATGTTAAAAGTGAAAATAAAAACACCCCAGAAATATATTTGTATATATGAGTATACTGATGACTTTTTAATATAACAAAAGAAGGACAGATTCAGTAGGTTTAAAAAGTTCTGAAAACTTTTGTTAGCACTATGGGAGTTAAATATTCATACTTAACAATATCATGAACTGCTTTTTGAAATGCAGCAATTTATCTCTTGCTCTGTAAGATTTTATGACCATATATAATAATGATTATACAATGAAACTTAAATTACTAGTTTGTTGTATTACAAAAATATGGCTCACTATTTAAGCAATGATCTTTATTCATAATTAAATGCCTTGCTTCACTATTTGATTAAAATTAGTTCTGAGTCCACTAACACTGCAATAACATTTAATGTCAATCATGTAAAAATGGTTCTATGTCATAAGGGAGAAAGGCTATTATCAAGCCTAAGAATTAGTAAAAGTGTCAGGCAAGTAAATAACCTGTCATACAGCTGTTAATACTGATTAGTCTCCAAAGCACCATCCCTCTTATAAATGGAAAAGAAATGTAAAGGCCAAGAAGACCAATAAATATCTGAGCACAGCCTACCCAATCTAGTTTTCATTGATGCTGCCATATGAACAAGTTTGAAATATTGTTTCTATTAAGAATGTTTGTTTCATTCTTGTTCACTAAACATAGAACATCAACTCCTTGTAGAAAACTTACAGGCGAGAGAGGCAGAGGAGTGGGATGTTTGGGAATTTTCTGTCAATAGTAAACAAAGAATTTGAAAATATCTATACAAAATTGTTTTCAAACATTACATTGAAATTATTTTCAACCAGGTCCCTACCTGTCTTGTTTCTCACCAGACAGAGAAAGAAAAAAGAAAGAGAAAGAAAGTAAGAAAAGGGAGAGAGAGGCAATGCAGGAGGGAAAGAGAAGAAACAGAACTCATGGAAGGGAAGGAGGATACAAAGAATTTTAAGAAAGAGTTTGAGTTGTATTATGTAGGAATGAGAATACAAAGAAAGGTAAATGATAGACAGATAACAGTTATTTTGAAAAAAAAATAATGTTTATCAACTGGCAGTTAAGAAAAAAAGGGAGAGGGAACCATTGAGGAAGGGTTGTTTTTGTGGACTCTTTCAGAAAAGAAAATTAATATCGTCTACAACGGCAAAATTCCTGACTTATAAACAAACCCATAGACCAGTGTTTTAGTATTATTCCACTAGGGACAGAGTGAGTTCTCCACCAAAGGGATAAACCTCACTCTTTGAGAACTGCACCCTCTGGTAATTTGTCATTTTGGGAAATATACCACTTAATTCTCACCCTCAAATTGTTTTACACCTTGAAACTTTAAACCCAGGTTTCCCATTCTAGCACTGACAGATAAATATCTCATATTTCTCAAAATTTGATTTTTTTGTTATCGTCAGTGAGGGAATGATGTAAGTCACTTTTTTAAGCATAAAAGAAACAAAAAGCATGATAGTATAGTATCACCTTTCTTAGGAATTTAATTAAAAGTACAATTACCCTATTATGGGATGTCAATAAAGTTTGCTAGATGCTTCCACTACACTTAATTTTAAGTAAATAATTACTTGAATCAATATTTTTATTAAGTCATTTGTAATCATGAATTTGAGTCCAACAATTTTTCATTGAAATATTAATGTGCTCATAAATTTCATAAGGAGAAAGAGCCCTTTAGCAAATTTCTAGTCTATAAAATTCTTCCATTCATAGCTTTGAAGTAGTTAGAATTTATAACTATGAAGTTCCTTTTCAAAGCAAAATAATCAGAAGCTAAAACAATAAATTTTTTATATTCACTAGAAACTTTGAGCAGTGAGCACTACAAGGCCTTAGCTGAAACGCACAGTGTGCTGAGAAAGAAGCAAAGCAGCTCCTCACACCTGCCCACAGATCACGCCCCTTTCAAGTCAGTCTGACCAGTTAGCTTTCTGAGTGACTGCTGACTGCAGTCCCAAGTGTTTCAGTGGCTTGGCCACATGAGATTATGCTCCCCAAATGGGAGCATCATCTAAAAACATTGCATCTGGGTCTGAGAAGAGTCTTTAAAGGCAAGTGAGTTGGAGGACAATCAAAGGTCAGCACTGCCTTGGTAAGAACACACCAACTGTCGTGCTCTGCAGAAATGAGCATTATTTTGACTGTAGGATGCGAAAACAAAGTGAAAATTACTTTTAAAAGCCTAAAATAATTTAAGTTTATAAATGGCTGTCATACATATCACTTGGCCAGAAAGTAGCCTGTGACAGATTAGCTCTGGACTGTGACCCCAAAGTCACACTGAATACAGGTTGAGCTATGGAAGGTGATCGGACCCAAGGAGTGTTCTACTAATCCAGGGATTCACGCGCGGCTAGAACACAGGCTGGGCTGGGTGGGCGGTCCCTGGCACGTGACCCGGAAGGCTCTGCCCTTGTCCCTGGTTCCTCCCTTCTCTCTCTGCTTCTGGCTTCATCCGTGCCCTCTGCCATGCTGATTCTGCCTTGGCACCAATCAGCCATACATTAAATCTTTGCATACTGTGGGCTGAAAGAAAGTGCATTTGAGTATTTTGTCCTAGAGATGGGAAAATGATTAATAAATAACCCATGTTTCAAAAGTTAACTATGTTTTCTATTTCTCTTTATTTTTACCTTCATCACCGCCCCCCATCTATGCACGTGTCTATAAACGAGAGAGAAGAAAGGAGAGTGATGATGGACACAAAGAAAGGTGACCACAAAAGGAGAGGAACACTAGACAGGAACAGTAGAAACTCTGTCAAAATGAATTTTAAAATGAAAAATTTGATACAAACAATAATAACTCATTGAGACTCATGCATTCAGAATAAAATTAGATTTATATAATTTCCAAATAAAGTCTGTTAACTCATGAGATAGCACAGCCATATGTGAGATTATCAGACCTGTGTCCTTACGTAGACAGTGAAGCAATACATGGGGAAATTGTATGATTTCACTCCTCTGGTATTCTGTATACAGAAGAATGTAAACATATCTTTCTATACAAGTATTCAACTCTGAAAAAATGGCACGAAGACGCACTCATTCTCTGTATTTCAGTGCGGAGATCCTTTCACATTTTATTATGTGCTTGGGATACTGATGGTCAAGTCACAGGCATGTAGGCATTACACACCTAGGGCAACAAAGGGAGAAAAAAGAGTTATAGGAAAATCACAGAATCTAATATAGTGGAGTACTGTTTACAAGGATGGCTGGTGAGTAGCCCCCCACCTGCCACTCAGCTGGGGTCTGATGCTTTATAATTGGCTGTTATCTCATGCAAACCTCTCACATGATGCTGAGTGTTACACTCACCATCTTAAAATTTGTTCCATTTTGACTTTGTCTCCATAGTCTTCATCTATTCAGTTCTAGGTAGAATCATCAGTGTTGATTGACTAATGACTGGCTATCCTTTCTCACCTAGACAGTTTGTCTGGTGCTCACCATACTTCCCAGAACCAATTAACAATGAGTACCGGGATCCCACTGTGTCTTCATCTCTACCTATTCATCTACCCACGTGTTTGTACACACTGCAAGTGGTTTTTATTTTGTTAAGACTCCTCACTGCAGGTGATTTTAAAATAAGCAGTTCTATCAAGTGCAGAGCTTGCAGCCACTGATCGCCTGAGAACCACTGACAATTTCACCAAGGCTCACTCAAAGATCTGGTAGGAAAGCAAATGAAAGATGGACATCCAACCGGCACCAACAAATGTACAGCCACAGTCATAGCTATGTAACACTTCCCAACAATAACTTTATGGCCAGCATGGAAGAGACCAGAAGTGGCTCTGGTCTGGATATATGGAAAAGCCCCCAAAATAAAGACATGAAATCTTTGAGAGCAACGTATGGATCCTTACGCAAGGCTCCCATCTTTGGTGCCTTGCTCTTTTTGTCTTATTCTGTGAATCTCCTTCACCCTCCTCACTCCCAGCCTTCTTTGACTGTTGACAAGATCATCCCCCTCTCAGGTGGCTGAAATGAGTGTTTTGCTTAAGAAATAAAGATAGAACCATTTCAGTCTTTGGCATGTCTTAATTAGAGCACATTTGTAAGTGACACAGACACAAAGTGGATGACTGTTCAATTAACATCAGAATGCATTTCCCAGTGCCATGTTTTCACAGCTTTCCCCTTCATCAAAGTAAAAAACCACTTCTATAAAAACATTATAGAAGCAAATGCAAAATTATATAGGTATTATTATTTTGAATTACAATCATGATTTCAACAGTAATTAGGTAGACTAAAACAGTTGGAGCACCACTTCTAGCTTTAGAAATTACAAATTATAAGGAAAGAAAAAAATTACAAGTTATTTACTATGTATTTAATAACAAAACCTCCACAATTTTTCCCTTCGCTACCACTAGCATTTTCAGCATTACATTTGACTTTATTCAAAAATTATACCAAAGAAATATCACTTTGTTTATATATAAAGAAGTATATAATACTCATCGTATCCTTATAGGTTTATAATTTGTGGATATACAGTACATAAAGAAAAAAATGATCCTCTTTGAATTTCAATTCACTAGAAACTTTACTGCACTTTCTGTACTTTTGGAGCTATTTAGGAAAGAACAAGTTCATTACAGAATAATGCTTTTCCTCATTAATGTCATCAACTTATTGATATATTCTAAATGTAGACTCAAAAAATTATAGTCATTTTTGGAACTAATTGATTTCCCACCTAAATGTATATCTTCAACTCATTCATATAGATATATTCTTTTGAGAAACCTTGCATCTCTGACAGTTACTGTCTCTACTCTCACCTCTGTCACTCTGAGACACTGTCATGATTGTTATCTTATTTGTGGTTCCCTCCCTGCCAAATCACCTTCCCAATCATCGCCAAAATGCATCTTTCCTTACACTATCATCAAAAACTTCTCCATTCCATGGATCATGATGACAAATTGATAAACAATTTCCTTTTCCTGGGTTTTAAAGCTTCCATGGTTTGATTTATCCACTAAGATAAGAAAATCAGATTTTTGGTTATTGCAGAACAAATTTTAGAAAACACGCAGGGTGCCAGGCATTTACAGATAGATTTTACGGTGTTTTGCAACTAACCTGTGCAAACATCTATGTGCATTAGTGCCCTGGCTTCAGTGGATCTTTATGAAAATCAAATGCTCAAAACCTCTCAGGACACTTAATGCAACAGGTACTAGAAAACCAAGAGATGACAAAATTTTCAAAATAATTTAAAGGAATGGACTGATTGATAGGTCCATTCAAGGATTAAATTACTTTCTATTATGTAGGGATTTAATAAAAAATAAGTGTGTCCAGGGCCGGGGGGTTAGCTCAGTGGTTCCGGCACCTGTCTTTGCAAGCACAAGGACCCAGGTTCGATCCCCGGTAACCACCTATCATACAGGGTATGGAGACTCACACCCAGCAGCAACCAGTACCACATACCACAGTGCCAGGCATGGTGGCTCATGTCTGTAATCCCAGCACTCGGGAGGCAGAGGCAGGAGGATTTCTGTGATGTGAGTTTGAGGCTGAGCTCAGGGCCAGCCTGAACCATAAAGCGAGACCCTGTCTCAAAAAAAAAAAAAAATGTGTCTGCATGTTCATATAGAAAAAAAAATTTCCATAATTTCACTGCAATCTCTGTTCAGCTTTGAATGTCCAAAGTTTGTTTTTTCATTGGAGTGAGTCATTCACTGTGATTCACATATGATATTGTTTCCTTTGTAAGTTACAAATATTCTGTACTATGCACCATGCAATAAACTTTATTGAGTTTGAGTCACACATGTGTATTTTTATCTCTTTACTTTTATAAGTTATATTTTATTTTTTGGTAAATAAGTGTTCTGATGTATCTTCTTATAGATAGTCATAGTTTTATCTTTCATATATTATTCATGAAACTCATGTATTTTGTTTGAGTCAAACACCATATCTGGTGTATAGATCTAATGCTATTTTGCCCATTACCCAGTGGTCTCAAAGCATATGCTGCCTGATCTAGCTTTATTCATTTATATCGGAGAGAGAGAATATGAATGAGATTGTCTTTTCTGTTTGCCTGACTCTCATAATGTTCCAACAAAACACTAGTTGGGTTAGATTAGCATTGATACTCTTCTCCCAATTCTCTTCTTCTAATGTTGCATCTTCATTCTTCAAATAGATAATAAAATCATTTTAGGTTAAAACTATAATTTTGAGTTAAATACATAAGCTTATAGATAAAGTAGGAAATGTTTTATTTTAGTTAAGAGTTTATTGGTCCATTTTAGAAATAGGTTACAGTCACATTCGTCCTTGGCAATTTGTACCTGTCACATCTGCGTCTTCTCTCCCCTACAGCTGACAGAAACTCCTGACTGAAGCTGCATCAATTCTTTCTCTCCTGGGAAACTAAAACTTGAATGAAGAGCCAGGGAGTGGGCTGGTGTGGATATGCAAAGGCCAGGAGCTGAGAAAGATGGATCAACTCCTTGCCTGGGATTTTCCAGAACTATTTCTGTTTTCCACATTGGTGGAAAACAGAATCCCTTCCTTCAGCTCCCTGATTCTACCTCAAACTTTTAAGTCAATTCCCCCTTTATAATTGTTTTCTGTTGCACAGAATGCTATCTTTCTCCTTCTTCTCAGCCCATGTATGCACGGGCATGCGTACACACAAGAGGATATTTAAAACTCAAAATCCACGAATCAAGAAAACGAAACTATCACCAACAAGCTCACTAGCCCATATAACTTTTTCACTCTGCTTTGAATGATAGATGTGTCAATAGCATGTATTATTTGAATTCTTATTAGCAATAGACTAAGGATTCTAGATTATCTATAACAATCAAAGACTGAAAATATGATTTGAGATCTGTCAAGCCTCTTTTAAGTGAGCAGTAGGACTCATTTCAAAGTTTTTTTGAGCATCCTTTTATGGTCACTGTGCTGAGTAAACATGGCAGAGACAAATGTTCTATCTGCTTCCCTCTACTAATTCTGTGCAGAGCAATGCTTAGTTCCTGATCACTTCCTAATAACGTTAGATTCCTCTTTTAAAGCTAACAGGTAGACTAAAACTGCAATGTTAAGTTCTGCTTCTACACTGCTAGATGACCCATGGTTTTGTTGTTTACCAGCCAAGCTCGCACTTGTGGCTAGCACACAGGCTTCTTGGGATACTAAGTAAATGAAGCAGTATAATTCCAAGTCACGTTTGTTTGTATCTTCACCACTGGCTACACGTAAGCTCAGTGTGGAGGTCATTAAGAGTGACTCTGCTCTCCATAAGAACACAAAACAGTGAAGGCAGAATCAAGGATGCTCGCTCTTCCTCTCAATTAATTAAACCAGAGAATAACAACTTAGAATCAATCTCCTCTCTAAACAGACATCCACCACTTCAAAAACTATTAGTAATGTAGTCCTTTAGAGGAAACCATCCACTCCTTGGGGAATAGATTTCTTCTGAAGGTAAAATAAAGCTGATCTTTGAAGTAGGAAAATTTGATGATATTTCCATATTTGAAACCTAATCTTTGCCTATATGGCTGTTGATGCTCCATCATATTATCTAGTCTTTTTTGTTTTGTTTTGTTTTGTTTTGTTTGTTTTGTTCTGTTGTAGTTCAGGCTGGCCTTGAGCTCACTACGTAGCCCAGGAAAGCCTCAAACTCAGAGCAATCCTCCTGCCTCTGCCTCCTGAGAGCTGGGATTACAGGAGTGAGTCTCCACACCTCGTACTGTGGTAAATGGTTCTGATTGTTGGTAGGCGTGAGTCTCCATGCCCAACTTTGTTGTATGTGGTTACCAGGGATCAAACCCCAGGCCCCTGCATTTGCCAGACAGGCGCCGAAACCACTGAGCTAAATTCCCAGCTCCATCTAATCTTTTTTTAAGTCTTTCATCTTTCTTAACTGAAAAGAAATTGTGTCTTAACTGAATAGAAATTGTGAAGGTTAAATGACCACTAGATATCTCCCCAAAGCACTGTCTCACAGCGTTATGTATAAAGTTCCCAAGTTTGATCTCTAGGAAATAATTTCCAGGTCTGAGCAAATGGTAATTGTGTTTCAGGAGGGTTAGACTTCCCAGAACTTCTCAAATCATGCCAAATATATGACCCTCTAATCTACCTATTTTATCTAGTAAAAGTCTGGTCTGCCTTCAAGTATAGATTCTGTGCATGTCTAGTAAAATTTAATGGAGATCTCTTTCAAATTGGTCCAAATTGAAAAGTTAAATTCATGTATTTCTAATTGCAAAAACATTTTAAAAATACAACAGAATGATCAATAGCTACTATCCATTTTAAGGGCAGGAGCAGAAAGAAACACACACACACACACACACACACACACACACACACACAGAGGCAAAAAGCTGAAATTTAGATTAGCTCACAAAGGAAAAGTTTCAGACTTTTGCCTCTTAATAGGTGATTTTCAAAGGAAGCTGAATTATGTCTTTTCCAATCAACCCATACTTAGGAAATCCAGCAATGAAACTATATAGTACTTTAAACTTGATCACTTAAATCTATGTCAGGTGATACTGTAAAACAGATGAGCTGATGAGTAGCAACTTCTAATAAAGGAGAAAATTTCCTGTACTTTTTGCATATTAAAAATAAGACAGGCAAAAGAATAAGGTCTGTGTCCCATCTCTTGTTACTTCCTACAAAGAAATCCAAATACATTTTAATTTCATTTTATTAATTTTTATTGTGTGTGTTTTTAAAAGTTTTGAACTGTATGCTCAGCAGAATAAAATGATTCGCTGAAATTTACACAATTAAAATTTCAGCGCTTAATTTTTAATAGTTTGATCCTCATTTTTGCACAATATGTATCAAATTATAAACAATCTATTTATGGAAAACTATAAAAAATAGCTTGTTATCAATGAACCTTTAAAGAACCTCAAAACACCTATCAGGATATAAGGAGCATTAACCAGAGGGTACGGAAATGCAGAAACTGCACAAAAGAAAGATTACAAAGTAGTGATGTTGGGCAATGAAAATCATTGTGTGTTATAGTTCAGGAGAAAGATATCAACAACTAAATTGAAAGTTGGCTTCTTTGGGATTCCTGGCTGAGTTTACTGTTCTAGCCTATCTATTATCATATTTCAAAATAATTTATCAATTTATTATCCCAAATATTAAAAATTTTATTTTTTACATCTGTCAAACTCACTGCAAATCCAGCTGAACTATCACTAGTCTTTGTGAGTTAACATTCACAGAAATAACATAAGGAGGCCTAGTATATAATTATTTCTTCTCTTCTGAAATATTACTGAAACAAAATATGTAAGTGAACTTTTCTTTTCCTATAGCTAATCAAATATGAAATGCTTGAATTAGTTTTTGAATTAAAGATTAACTTCTTATCTGTTTGAGCTGCCACCTTAGGGACTTGCTCCTCCTTGACGACTGGGAGATGACAGGTGAGAGTCAGAGAGTCAGAGAGGGAGGAATGAAGAAAGGGAGAGAGAGACAGAGAGGAAGAGAGAGAAAGAGAAAGAGAGAGAGGAAGAGAGAGAGAAAGAGGGGAAGAGAAGGGGAGAGAGAGAGAGAGATTCTTTTATTCTCTTTCATTCTTAGGAAGCACATTCTTGGTGTGATATTTCTTAAGAACCCTAGGAAAATATTCTGCAGACTTTGCAGTAATTCATTTATTCAGAGAAGAGTCTAATTCCACCAGATTTAAATGGCTTTAGAAAAGTGTGTGCTCTCATGTGCTGGTGAATGGCAGGAAAACCTCTTTTACTGGGAGCTTGTTGATTTCACTTCTGCCATTGTGCAGCTGAGCACAAGTTATTCCCACTACTAACTCGACTTCAATTTTTCCAGTGATTAAAAAGAACCAGTCACTTTGGATCATTTTCTACAGTTACTTGACCTTAAGCAAAAGCTATGTGTTTATGATGCAGAGTACAGCTAGTATGCCTGGTTCATACAGAAAGCAAATGCTATAACAGAAGCTTTAATTGCTGAAGACTAACATTTGTATTTAATTCATCAGTTGCTTATGTATAATGAGAATGTTTTGTATATGCTTTAATTTTGTTGTATGTTTTACTGCAAATTCGCACTGACATTATTGCTGAACAAATTGCAGTTTTCTCTAAGACTGCGTGGCAACACTTAAAACTCAATGGTTTGTTCAAAATTAAATATTCCTGGTCTCCAATTATAGAAGCACCTTACTATTTTAGTTATTTTTTTCTACTCCTTTTAAGCTGTTGATTTGAATTTGGTTTCTTTGATATCTAGAGTTCAGGGGCTCTTGGAAGAAGAAAAGGATATTTTGCCCATTGTAATGGGAAAATACAATGTTTTTTATGTCATAGGAGAAGTGCATTCACTTATGTCACAGAAATGCATCCCATAAAAATACATTAAGTGAAAATTAGAAACTTGTCTGTTAATTCAGCTCCTCAGTGTGATTTTCTAAATGGCAAATTTTATATCAGATTTATTTCAAAGACTGGAATATCTTGGACTATAAGAAAGATTTATAGAAATCTATAAATTTATAGAAAGATTCATTTCTGAAGAAAAATGTATGGATAAGGGGTTTAAAATTTGTAAGAATTTCCTAACATAACTCTAAGCTTTTGAGAGCATGGATTTTTAAATAAACAATTCATTATGTCATTTTTAAAACCTGAAAATATTTACTAAACATGTTCTATTTTCAAGAAGTATGCCAGATTTTTCAAATTTAAATTAGCTAAAGACACCATATTATTCAAATATTTATTTCCTTTTTTTAATCTTTATTGGTACATTAAATATACACATCATGATTGCACTCCATAATGGGGATTTGTACCAGTATAAGACACAATTTAATTCTCATTTTTTCCCATAGCCCTACCCACCCTACCACCCCCCCATATACATAAAATTTGTTTCCTTACTTTTTTGTTACAATCAAATATTTATTTCTATTAAAACTTATATCACTATTAAAAACCTAGCATAAAAGTACAAAATTTTTGCACTCAAATTTGATAATGTGAGTGAAATAAAACACCTTGGATTAGAGGTTCCATTTGACCCTGCTATTCCCCTGCTAAGGATATACACAAAAGACTTCAAAGATTCATATCAGAGCGATATATGTGCAACCATGTTTATAGCAGCTCAGTTTGTGATAGCTAAATCTTGAAAACAGCCATCAACTGGAGATTGGATAAAGAAGATGTGAGGGGTTTTTTTTTTTAATAAAATGAAGTATTACTCTGCCATAAAGAATGACAAGTCTGAGTCATTCATACTCAAATGGACATACCTTCAGAACATACTCATATGTGAAATAAATAGGTCACAAATGTGTACATATCGTATCTTTTCTCTGCTATGAGAAACTTAGAATGTAAATAAGTTCTAGAATGCATGATAGATATTATAAAATAGAAAATATTCAAGAGGAAATAGGGGTAGGGATAAGTACTGAGGGGAAAGAAAAAATTGTGATGATAAAAAAAGGGAGACAAGGGCCGGGGATTTGGCTCAGTGGTTCCGGCACCTCTCTTGGAAACGCAAGGACCCGGGTTTGATCCCCGGTAGCCACATACCATACTGGGCATGGAGACTCACGCCCAGCAGCAATCAGTACCACATACCACAGTGCCTGGCATGGTGGCACGCCTGTAATCCCAGCACTCAGGAGGCAGAGGCAGGAGGATTGCTGTGATGTGAGTTTGAGGCTGAGCTCAGGACCAGCCTGAACCGCAAAGCGAGACCCTCTCTCAAAAAAAAAAAAAAAAAGAAAACTCTAAAGTTAAAATAAGCATAGGTTTAAAAAGCATGTATGTAAATAACTGCACAGAACCCACGAACAGAAGTGCAAAATAGCAATAAAAAGTGAAGGCAAATCTTCATAAACAGAGAAACCTTCTGTGTCCATGGATTGAGAAGCTTAACATTGTTCAGATTCTAATTCTTCCCGACTACATTTGCAGATTCAGTCAAATAGCAGCAAGCAGATTGTAAATATTGACATGCAGATTGTGAAGTTTATATCAAAAGGAAAAGACACTAGCGGGGCCAAAGTGACAGAAGAGCAAGACAGAAGTTGAAGAACTTCCTTTCCAGATTTTCAGGCCTACTATAATGTGACAGCAGTTGAGGGAGCATGGTACTCAAGGAGAGTCATAGGCATCGATACACTACAACGGTGATCCCATGTTCTGTGGCCTGTGAGTTTATGTCCCCATAAAATTCTTAGGTTGAACTGCTTAGAGGCTCCAAGGAGGTGACAGAGACAAAGGCTCAAGAGAGTAAGGGGATCAGTACCTTGTAAAAAGAGGGAGCTCATGTGTTTCTTCTACCATGTGACAACACGGCATAGATCGGGAAGCAAGCTTTCACCCCGAAATGTCTGCAGGCACCTTGGATTTCTCTGCCTCTAGAAATACAGCAAGTCATTTTCTGCTGTTCATAAGCTATGCATTCTGATATTTTATTCTAGCAGACCAAAAAGACTAAGCCACAGGAAGGTAACCAACTGATATTTGATAAAAACAATAAAACATCACATCTTTCTAGATGTTGAAACAATCGGATGTACATATGAAAAAGAAAGAAAAGAGATAAAAGAATTTTGAAAAAGCAATTATTATATTCCATGAAAAATTAACTGAAAATGAATTATAGGCTTCAATATAAGATGCAAAACTATAAAACATATGCCAATAATCCTTATAACTAAATACAAAGAAAGCAAATAATTTTAAAAATTGGCAAAATATCAGAAGCATTCTGCAAAGAAAATTAACTGATAGAAAACAAACGTAATTTTATTAATGAATTGTAAGTTAAAACAATAAGTAAGTACAATTTCAAAAACACCAATTAGAGAGATTAAATTTTATTGATACTGGCCCTATAAACTACTAATGATAGTGCCAATGAACATAGGGATAAACAGAAATATTTAATCATAGCTAGTAATAATGCAAAATGATACAGTTACTAAGGAAGACAGTTTGTTAGTTTCTTACAGAACAAAAATTTCCTCTACTTAAGATTCAGCAATTCTTCTCTTAAGTATTCATCTAATTAAAAACATAATATCCAGCCAGGTGCATGCTTGTGATCTCAGCACTTGGAAGGCTGAGACAGGAGAATCACTTCAGGCCAATGTGGAGTACATAGTAAATTCAGGGCCAGTCTGAACTACATAGCAAGGCCCTGTTTCCAGAAAATTAAGAAAATATTTTTTAAAAATAAAATAAAATTGGGCTGGGGATCTAGCTCAATGGTTCCAGAGCCTGCCTTGCAAGTGCAAGGACTGGAGTTTAATTCTTAGTAATCACATACAATAATACCGGGCATGGAAACTTACACCCACCAGCAGTCAATACCACATACCACAGTGCTGGGTGTGGTGGCTCATGCCTGTAGTCCTAGCACTTGGGAGGCAGAGGCAGGAGGATTGCTGGGAGTTTGAGGCTCTCCTGGCCTATGTAGTGAGCTCAGGACCAGCCTGTCTCAAAAAAAAAAAAAAACAAAAACAAAGAAAAGCTTAATTTCTTATATTCACATATTTATAAGAACTTCTGATTCAGGATTGTTATGAATTTTGTCTGGATGTCCCTCCAAAGCCTCATGAAGTCACAGATAGGGCTTTCTGGAAGTGGTGAGATCTAGGGTGTGATGCTGGGATACAGGATGTAAATCTAGGATGCATTCAGAGTGCAATGCTAGGATTGAGTGTCCACTCACAGTGTCTGTGCAACCTGCCCTTAGGGTGAGTAACCAGGATATGATATAAGGGACAGAAAGAGCATCATTGCCTGTCGCTTCTGCTGTTGCTGCTTGCTGCCCTCTGCCTGCTGGTTCTGCGTGGACTGTCCATCTTCTGTACTGTCCATGCAGCCAGGAGACTACAAACTGAAACCTCTGCACACTGGGAAGTAAATAAATCTTTCTCCTTTTAACTTTGTGTCTGGGTATTTTGTCTCGGTAACAAGAAAAGAAATTACAACAAGGGTGGTTCTAATAAAGCTCTTATACAAATATAAATGCAACCGGTAGACACCAAAAAAGGTGAGGAAGTGAATGAAGCCCTGGAGCCTCCAGAAAAAACACAAAAGCTCTCCCAACATCTAGATTTTATCCTAGCAATACTGCATCACACTGCTTCCTTTCATAGAGCTGTGTTGTTTTAAGTCACTAAATAATGTGTTAGCATGACAGTAGGAAACGAATACAGTAATGGTCATTGTGATCCTACTACTGACACTGGATGTTATGTATAAGTAGGAAACAAAGATAAATAAATTAATCAGTTTAATAACGAGTGTTAAAAAGTCATATTTAGCTTAATATAATATTAATTATATACAGTGTATCAATTATATGATTGCATATAATTAACATGTAATTATACATAAACATGTATAAAATATATAATTATATATTAAATATATAATTAACTATATAGTATATAACAGCTTAATATAAAAGTGAAAAGGATACATGTAGAAATATTTAAATGTATATGAGTACATGCAGATTGGTGTATGTGTCTCTAGGATTGTCAGTCTGAGAAGGTCTAGAAACAATGACACTTCAATAAGCACATCTGTCATAAGATCTCGACTTGTGATCCCATTCTACAATTAGAAGAAGAAATGACAGATATTAGGATGGAGATAAAATAAATAGAAAATGAGCCTGGAATTGTAGGAGCCACATGAAAGAATTTCAAGTGGAAAAACTTCAGCAAAATAAATAATAGTGAGTTTACAACCTTTACCATAAAGTAAGTATTTCACCTTGCAATAATAAATGGCTGAGTAGATAAATAAGGGTAAATAGAAAAACCTCATAAGCATAAGAATTTCAAATGATTAATGTAGGTCCTTTGCCCCTAAGAAGATGCAGTATAATGCTCTAGTGCCTAAGTGTTGGCTATATTTCGTGACATTATATTTAATCAGAATATTAGTAAAGAAAGAAAGAAAAAAGAGTAACTTTATAGCAGAGAAATCTGCTTCCTGGAGTCAGCTGACCATATTTAGCATCACTCATGAAAGAAGTCATGCTGCCAGAATGTGAGCTTGAAATAGTATAATGAAAAGGCTAATTTACCTCTGTGACCTTGTCAGAGCAGATGACTGGGTCATGGTGAGTGGATTATTCTACTGATGGGTTTACAGCTAGATGGCATATTGGGAGGTTAAGTCTGGTGGAGGAGATGGATCACTGCAGAAAGTGCCCTAGAGATGTATATCTCACTCACCCCTCCTTTGACCTCTTGTGCTTCCACAGCCATGCCATAAGCAGACCTCTTCTACCATGTCTCCCGACCCTGCCACCCTGCCTTGGAGCCAGCACACTATGGACTGAAACCTCTATAAACTGTGAGCCAAAATAAACCTTTCCTCCTTTAACTTTGGGTGTCAGATATTTTGTCTTAGCAAAATAGAAGTAAGACAGTGTTCTATGTAATATCTAATCGGAAAGTGTTCTCACAACTCAAGAAATAGTTGATTTATGTTATAAAACCTATTAGAAATAAAATCAATGCCAAATCTTGATAGAGGAATGGAGGCACAATATTGTCAGAAAAACAAAAATAAAAAAATCAATTTAAAAAAGCAAGCTCTTTCACAGGAGAAGAGAAGGAAGGTCACGGTGAGGAACAGGCACTACTGTACAAACCTAGAGAAGAGCAATATGCAGATCTTTTGTTCTGAAAATATTTGAAATGAATTAATTTATGATATATTCATAGCTTGAAGTGTGCTCACAAAATGGATACATCCCAGTTGGATGATGAGTCTAAAATGGGTTTCCAAAACTTTAGGATCAAGATCATTAAGATATAAATTGATGATTTACAAAGTGCAGAAAGTATTTTTCAGTATTGAAAGGGTTGGATTTTCCCCCCTTAACAAGAGTTGCAGAGTACATATCTCTGTAAATTAGTCACCTGAGTAATTTGGAGGCGCTGTGTGAGCTTCGTGTCCACAGGAGTCGAAACTCTTCCCATGAAGTTTTGCTCAACAAATTTTTCTCTCACTTTTCAGCTCTCTGAAAAGTTATAATTTAACTCCCTAACAGTTGTTACATAAGACCAAAATTATGAACATGAAATATTTTCTTCTATCTCTCTGATGGTCAACTTGAATTTGAATTATTCTATAAGAATGCAATATTTAAAGATTTGAACATGTCTTACTTTCTTAATTCAATATTTCAAAAAGAGATTAAATGCATTGTACTGTGTGTATGATGCTCAAGTCATACACTCACTTTGAACATGTTAAAGAAATCCACTGCTTCCTTTAAAATATAGTTATTACATCTGCTGCTTTATGTAAATACTCCACAACTAAGCCTAGAAATCCAAAATAATTGATTTTTTTACATTTTCAAATGACTCACATACACTCATCAAAATATATGCACTTTATTTTGGGTGGCATGATTAACTAACAAAACTTTGGCTTCCTTCCTAATGTTATTTCTAATTAGATTCCCTTATCCAACTAACTTTGCACTGGTAATATTTTTATAAATTTGGGGCCTATTTAAGACAGCTTTCTTAAAATCTGCTTTCAGATCCCTTCATCTTCTTTTTCTAATGACTGATGAATGATTTTCCTAATTATATGCCACATTTTCATGTTGATTTGCATGTCTAGGAAATTTTTGTTGTAAAACACTGGTAAATGTTATGTTTTTAAATGCTTATATCTTGCTATCTCCTCCAGAAACATCTTGAGGGTTTGTTTGGTTGGTTTTTTTGTTTTTGTTTTTGTTTTTGTTTTTGAGACAGGGTCTCACTTTGTGGTTCAGGCTGGCCCTGAGCTCAGCCTCCAACTCACATCACAGCAATCCTCCTGCCTCTGCCTCCCAAGTGCTGGGATTACAGGTGTGAGCCACCATGCCCAGCACTGTGGTATGTGGTACTAATTGCTGGTGGGCGTGAGTCTCCTTGCCCAGCATTGTTGTATGTGGTTACTGGGAATCCAATCTGGGTCCTTGCACTTGCAAGGCAGGCATTGGAACCACTGAGCTAAATCTTAAATTGGCCCCCACATCTTGAGTTTTGATCTGGGAGATCACTCATTTATGGATAGGTACTACATTGTACTGGCACTGAGGATGTATTCATTCCTTGCAACCATGTAATGATTTCTGAAGAAGAGATTCTTTTAATAAAGTCAATCTTCATCAATTCACTAAGATACTCAAACAACCCTAAAGGCATTTAAGTCTATGATTCTTACACTATAAGATGACCACTATCTTAAAGGACAGACCACCAACCTACTCACCTCCACATCCCTCTTTCTGTAGTTCTCCTTGTACTATATCCCATACAAATGGAGGCTGTGGCACTTGGCATTTCCATATGCACAAAGGATTCTGGATTGTTAACACCAGTTTGCCTGGAGCACACTATTTGTAATCCTACAAAGGGTATAAGAATAAAGAAATCTCAAAGAGAGGAAGACTTCTGAATATTTACTCTGAGCTCTCAGCAACTTTCTCTTTCCTTTTTTTTTCAGAAATGACTTCAAGTGCTAGTAAAAATGTATCAGCAGTTACAGGGCTGCTTTCATTTCACGCAAATGACAGCATGAAGCAATTCTCAATTGAGCTGGATTATTCAAATTAGACTATAACTCAAAATCCTTTCCAATGAGTTCAGAAATTTATTATATGATTTATTTTCCAGCCAGTGTATCATATTTCTAATTAAATTTTTCTTTGATTATTACTAAATGAGTTCAATCTTCCCAAGAATTCTTATGAGTCAGCCATTTCAATCAACAAAGTGCCCATACAGACAAAGATGATAACAAAACTTGTGTATCTTCTCAGTAGACAATGACATAGAATTTCTATCAGAAGTTGATTGAGAATAGATGATTTTTTTTCTGGTATTACTAGTCAAGTCCAACATTTTAGAAACTATTACTCTATTTGTATGCCCTTTATATAAATTCAAAGTCTTCTATATGAATAAGGTTGATTTTTAAAAGGATGTCTGTTTCCTTTTCAAAAAGAAAGGAAATCATCACTTCTCATTGGCAAAGCTTAGGAAAATTATTAATGAGGAAAGCAAGCATATGTCCTTTGGAGAGGGGTGATACATGAATGTGTGTGAGAGTGTGTGTGTGTGTGTGTGTGTGTGTGTGTGTGTGTGCTTATTTTTATTTTTTTACTTTGTCTTACACAAGTGGAAGAATCAATGCCAAGTTTGACTCAGCACTTGAACTCAGTTCCCACAATACTTTAATGACTGAGAAATCAATCTGATATTAAGGCATTATTCAGACATCAATCAGGCTGTGTGTAGTAAAGAATATGTTTAATCATATTTCTGAAGTGGGCATTTTGTAGAAAATAATTTCAATAAAAACCTAATTTACTCAAATTTTTATACCTATTAGACCCAAATCTGCAGCTTTTCCCCTATGCAAGTTCTGAGCTTTTTAAAAGAAGCATGTAGGAAAAGAATAAGGAGCTTTATATAGAAAAATTGTCAAACACCTCAGGAGATGACAAATGAACACACAGATAGACTAAGTAGGAATTATCCAAGATGCAACTGAGTTGGAGAGAAGAGGAACTCAGAGTTGCCCAAAAATTACTTCTCTACTCTATGCTTAACTTCTATAGCCCTATATGAATCTATCCATCCAGTTGAGCTTGTTTTTCTCTGTTCCTAGCAGAGGTTATATGCCTGTGCTGATGACAGGCACCATTCCTGCTTTAAGCTCTGAAGTTTCAGGGCACATTTTTTTTTTTTTTTTTTTTAGAGAGGTTCTTGCTTTTTGGTTCAGGCTGGCCCTGATCTCAGCCTCCAACTCACATCACAGCAATCCTCCTGCCTCTGCCTCCTGAGTGCTGGGATTACAGGCAGGAGCCACCACGCCCGGCACTGTGGTATGTGGTACTGGTTG
This sequence comes from Petromus typicus, assembly GCA_004026965.1. NCBI lineage: Eukaryota > Metazoa > Chordata > Mammalia > Rodentia > Petromuridae > Petromus > Petromus typicus. Next base: position 35,269 of record PVIR01001239.1, on the reverse strand, counting down.
CTGCTGGGCATGAGTCTCCACACCCAGTATGGTATGGGGTTACCAGGGATGGAACCCAGGCCCTTGCTCTTGAGAGACAGGGGCCAGAACCACTGAGCTAACTCCCTGGCCCTCAGGGCACATTTTTATGGGCCCCTGTCATGGAGTCTTATTTAGGAAGCAGTGGCTGACCTTTTTCCTAATAAATATGGTCTCTCCTTTTCTCCTCAGTTTTGACAATATAACCATTTTATGTCACTACATAACAAGTTGAAATACAAAGAAAAATGTAATGAGATTAGAATGATATTTCTCTTGAGTACAACCCCAAATAAATTTAAAATTAAATGCAATTTAACAGTTCTCTGCACATAGAAGGTTGTCTGTTATTTTGTGAGTGAAAAAAAATTAAGATTAACCCAAGAAAGACAATGAGCTAAAAGTAATATCAGGATACTGAGTGATTTTAAATATCTCTTGCCTGCTGTAACAAGAAAGCACGATAGTTCTCTTTTTAGGCAACTAATTACTAATTAAATAAAAGAGGTAATTTAATAAGTATTGCATATCATGACACACACAATATGCTGATGAATCTAGAAAAAATTCTGCACTTTCAAGGTCATTACATATATAAGTTTGACTCTTGGTTACACTGAGCTATATTTCTAATATATCTTAAGCCTTGCAAGATGAGTCTAGTTTTCAAATCAATTATAACCCTACAGCCATTACTAAGTAGGATTATTCAACATTATCCATCACATCTCTTGTGCTAGTCACAGTATTCACCTGCTTTAGAATCCAAGCCTGAGAGAGACCTTGAGAGTCCATTTAATCCGCACCCCAGCTTAGTCAATCAAGATCTGACAGATAAATCTATCCTAATATTTAAGGCAGCGACAAAGGCAAATTTCATTGCCCCATGGTAACTTACTTTATTCTAAGGCTTTCACTATCTAGCAAATACCTCTTCCTTGTATCTGATCAATGTAGGCCATAAATGAGATAGGAAAAGAAAGAAACTATTCTTTAAAAATTACATGAAATATTCAAGGCAAATGGAGTACTAACGGCTTTACATGTGCACTTCAAGCAACTCATAGAAAAGCTAATGCATAAGATATCACGATGCAGATTTTATAAATAAAACACTAGCTACTGAAATATTGAAGAATCATGCTTAAAATTATAAGGCCCCTAATGGGTAACTTAAATATTCTAAAGAAAACTATAGCATTTAAAGAAAGGGCATGGCAGATCTCTCAAATCTATCATATTTTTCAGAAAATATTTGAGAGTTACTTCTCATGTGCTATCTATAAATCAAGCACTTAACCTCACCAATATTCCTTCACACTCTGCCTTTGCTTTGAACCCCACAGGCTCAAAGAAGTACTCTCGTCTACATATTCATCAACTCATCTACATTGTCAACAAACTTTTTTCAGTGATAATTATATCTGTACCTGCAGCAGTCTCAAACTTGATAGCACTGATATGAGTGAGTAAAATATACAGTTCCTCTCTGCATGAATTCAAAGAGAATGAGGGTGTCTGTTGTAGTTCAGTGACAGGGTATTTGCCCAGTATGCTCTAAGCCTTGGATTTGATGCCCAGAACCACCAAAGAAAAACAAAACAAAATCTTAAAGGCCCACAAAGATCAAGAGGTGAGGCAGATATGCCAAAGTTATCATACCAAGGTATAATTACTATCAGGCAACAGGAAAAACTAAAAATATGTAGGGTACTCTCAAGAAACATAACAGAAGGATCTTTCCACCACTGGGAAGTTAGAGAAGGCGTCCCAGAAAAAGTAATGCTTAAGCAGGAGGAATAACAGATAACCCAGGAAAGATTATGGATGAAGGAAATATCCCAAGTGTAGGAAATAGAATATATAAAGTCCTTGATGTCAAAAAATCTAGAACAACAGATAAAGAAAAAAAGCAAGAAACACTTAGATATCGACCAAGTGAGGGTGGTACTATACATGGCAAAGAAGCTGGCAGCAAGAGCCAAAGAGGTGGTCTTTGATCCTCCCTGCCACTGCAAGGAAGTCGTGGATATGTTTAGATGCCTTGTGATGTAAGTTATTTTTAGACTTTTCCGAGAATATGGCAGATATGTATCTTCCTTTCTACTAAAACAACAGTAAAATGGTACTAAAGCCTACAAGAAAAATAGTGGCAAAACAACATGATGATACAATTTCGAAGTTGGAGATAAGAGATCGTTGTGGAAAAGAAAGCAAATTGAACCATGAACAAAAGAAAAGCAAGTCTCTGAGGTAGGGGCTTGAGTACAAGTCAGACATGGAAGGGAAAACAAAGACAGAAACCTTCTGGATCAAAGTTCAGCGTTGGGCAGCTCTGACATATTCAAAGGTGGCTGGGTCTAGAGTATGTGATATGGGTATCAAGGGTGCGTGATTACTAAGCCAGTCCACTGATGGGTTTGGTATAGTTCTGGGTGTAGATGGTGGGAGGGTCTACCTGGTTGTGAGTCCTACCTTCCATACGTAAAGTAGGCTGGATAGAATACAAGGGCTGCCGTGGTCAGTTGTCACTTTCTGCTTACTGCTTAGCTATTTTTGCTGCCTTCTTCCTACCACGAACCCTTTCTCCCCTGCAATGTCCTCCTCTCAAGTCACCCTATCTCAGAGCCTCCTCTCTATGACGTGAATTCTTTACAAGCTGTGAATTGCACAAGACAGTTCTTTAACTTTGAGAATATATTTTTTCTCATCAGTGACAAGTGATTAATACATGGGAGTTTAAGAAAGACATTTTGGTGAAAAAATTAAAAATTCAAAAAAAAAATCCAGCTTCACCCCTCCAAAAGCCCTAAACTCACCAAAGTTTTATAATATCTTTCTGCAGTGAAAAGGTATATATAGGTATAATGTTGATAAAAAAATAGTTTCAATTTCTCAAAAATAGAATTAGAAAAATGGTGCATTTTTTCCACTGCTGCACAAAAATATGAAAATTTAACAGCTTAAAACAACATATAACCTTCACATTTCTGTAGACAATGATTCTACCAAAACATAACTGGGTTCTCCATGCAGGCTGAAATCAAAGTATCAGCTGGCTTCAGTTCCCATCTCTGGAAGCAACAGGGAAAATCTGCATCTAAAACAGTTGTTGTTTTGAATGAATTCATTTTCTTCTGTTCATAGGATTATAATTTCTATTTCAAAGCACCATTTTTCCCAAATTGTGTAAGACAGTTTCTAGAAGAACATCATTTCTGAAACTACAATCTACATCTAGACAAACAACTAAATGTAGGTAGAGACAAGAGCCATGTTTACATGAGTAATATCTCAAATCATGTACCATTCATACAGTAATTCTCAGGTAGACATTGAAGCACACACTTCCTGTAGCTTCTGAAGCAAATTACCATGACCTAGGTATCTACAACAACAGGTACTATTCTGGAAGCCATAAGTTTTGAGTTCATCAGATGTGACTAAAGATCCAGTATACAGATAGAGGTAGAAGTAAAAAAAAACTGTTGGACTTGCAGTGTTCCACAGAAGGGAAATTGCTAACAAAGCTCCTTGCCTACAAACATGCATTAATTTTTAAGAGAAAGGAAAAATGGTTTTTTGTTTGTTTGTTTGTTTTATGTTTTTAGTTTTTTGAAACAGGATCAACTCATGCCTCTGTATCTTGACTACTAGGATTGCAGGCATGAGCTACCATGCCCATCTCCGTGGTATATGGTTCTGATTGCTGGTGACCCTGAGTCACCTAGCATTGTTGTATGTGGTTACCAGGGATCGAACTTGGGACCTTGGGCTTGCAAAACAGACACCAGGACTACTGAGCTAAATCCCGAGCCCTAGAAAAAGGAAAAATGATCTTGAGGACAAACCCTGGAGCTGGAGGATAAAGAACAGAGAGTAAGGCCCTGGCCTGGAGGGTGGAGCTCTGAGCCTCAGGACATGATTCTTAGACCTTGAAACCTAATGTAACTTATCCTGTTTATTCCCAATTTCTAGGTGGAAATGAAAATGTCTATCTTATGTCTATTCCACTATCATATTTTAGAAGTAGATAATTTATTTTTAGTTTTACAAGGGAAGTGCTTCTTAAGATGTGTCATGGCCATAATCTTACTCTGGCCTTTTTAAAGAAAATTTAGATGGCACAATTTGGGCCACTTGTGATGATATATTCATGACATAGGGGCTTGGACTGGGGTAGCACTGTCATGAGTTGAGATCTGTGTGAATGTTGGGTAGGAATATATACTTTGTATGTGGCAGGAAGTTGAATTTGGGGGTGGAGAGCAGTGACAGACTGTAATGTACTAAGTGGTGGAACCTAAGATATGTCCAGACACTCATAGTTGGGACCCTGAAGGTTATCTTACTTGAAAAGCAGTCCATGCAAGTGTACTTCAGCTAGGAACATTGAGGTTCATAGTTCAGACCTCATTATCCAAGTCAGGCCCAGATGTAGTAAGTGTCCTTGTCACAGTGCAATATACAGACTTGCTTCAGGCACACTTGGAAAGAAAATCGATAGAGCCAAAGTGTAGATCCTGTCCCGGCTCCTCTGGAGGGAACATGGCCTTGCTGAAACACTGATCTCAAACAGCTAGTCTAAAAAACCTAGGAAAATAAATTTGTTGTTCTGAGCCATCCAGTTGAGAAATTTCTGATAGCAATGATGAGAATATAGTAAAGATTTTGGTGCTTGAAAATGAGATGTATTGGTATAACACAAAACAGAACACAGAAGCAGCTTTAGAAATGAGTAATTGATAGGGAATGAAAAATATTCAGAACACTGAAAAGAGTGTAGATTAACTTGAAGAAATTGCTGGTAAAGAAATAAAGAAGTAGATACTAGCAGTGCTGCTGGTGGAGATCGAAAAGAAATGAGGAGCATGATTTTGGAAATGAGACTGAAAGTGATGCTATTTAGATGTTAAATATGGTCCACAGTTATGTAGACAGTAAAACTTTCATTTAAAACTCTGAATAATTAGTTAATAAGATTTTCAGGTAAAATGCTAAAGAGAGAGCTCAGTTTCTTTTCAATGCTTGTATTAAGATATGAGAGGTAAATTGAGGAAGGAATTATTTTATGAAGAAAACATGATTTGAAAAGACAGTCAAGGGTATAGCTGGACAAGTTTTTGCTACAGACATTTAAGCACGTAACTTACAGATTTGTGCAACCATGTCTACAGAAACCATAAATGGAGAGGGGTTAGCCAGGGAGAAATCTGTATAGGTCTTCTTGCTTATCAGCATAGTTTCTCCCTATACACAAAGGAGATCCATAAGGAATATTATATCACCAGAAATAATGACTAGCTAGTTCTTTGTAACTACTTGGATCTCATGCATGAAATAATAATCCAAGATATCAAGTTCCAATTCATTAAAGAAGTAAAAATAATTCCCAGGATGTTAAAGATAAAAAATTTAACTAGTGATCAACTAATTTTGGACATTAGAAGATTTCATGGATGTTATCTTCAGAAATATAAAACCCATGTAATATTATGTATTTAAAACTTGAAAAGATTTTAGAGATGAATAGTAAGTATATATAAAATAATTACATTAAATAAGGTAAGCATTTAAATCTATACAAGTTGAAATAATTTTCAAGATAGAAAATTTGATATCAATGCATGCATGTCTTAGGAATAGTTTTTACAGAGTCACAATCATATAAAGTAAAAATTCCTTTCAAGAAAATTATGCTAGAATTTGAGCACTTTGCACACACCCATAATTCTAGTTCTAGCACTCAGGAAGTTGAGACAGGCAGACCACAAGTCAAGCCCAACCTGACGTACTTAGTGAATTCAAGGTTAGTCAGGTTCACATAACCATGCTTTATCTAAAAAGAAAAATGAATACATTTTATAAAGCTCCATATATTCATACTTTTCATAAAAATTGTTTAAAAACTAAATGTAAACATTACTCTGGCTTCTTTATAGAAAATATATTTGTTGAGGTTAAGGATCTCTGAAAGAGACATCAACAAGAAGTGGTGATGGAACATAGTATGGGGGAACTCTGAAGTGATTGATGACCATGGAAAGGAGGGATGAGATTAAACATGAAAACAAAGTATAACAAGATGTCAACACTCTCTCCTGGTGTTGTGTATGAAGAATCACATACATAAGGGCCTAAGCTACAGTGGGAATCACATGACAATGAGACTGGAATGCCAGGGCTGAGAGGGAAGGGGCGATTCCATTCACATCCACGAGGCTCACAAGGGAATTCTGTACGATTTACGTACTTCATGGCTTTTAGCAATTACATAATATTCAAGATATACAAATGGTTAAGATTTTTATAGACCACAAAATACAATGAAAATCCAAGACTATATGCCATAAAGAGCAACATGTGAAAGAAGAAAACAAGACAAATATAGATCGAGCTGGAGGAGCCAGAAAAATCTGAAGGAAAGTGAAAGGAACATAGCACCATGGAAACCAAGGTAAGACTGTGCTCAAAATAATGGAAACGCCAATGATGTCAAATATCTGTTAAATGTCAAGTAAAGCTAATACTGAAAAGTGTTTCTATTAAGCAAAGTGGATATAATTCATTATTTAGCAAGAGCTGTTATGGCAAAATTGTAGATGAAAAATAAGTGAAAATGAATGGAAAACAGTGGAAATTTCACCATTGTAAAAGAAAATAATGTTCAGAGATGGTTGACTATAAAAGGTAAAATCATACAAGACAACACTGGAGAGATCACACATGTTTTGAGGAGGGTTTTGAGAGGAAATACTGGGAGGTGAAATTGGGACCTCCACAGTGAGCTACATCCCCTTTTTCGGAGAGGTTCTTGCTAATTTGCCAGTGGCAGGACTCAACCCAGTAATCCACTTGACTCAGGTCCCAGAGTGCAGGGATTACAGGCACCTCGTTTGGGGAGGGGCACTGTTAAACGGAAATGATGACAGCATGGGGGAATTAAAGTAGATTAATTTTTGGAGGGGAAGAAATTATGGCCCCTTCACAACAAGGAGGAAGAAAGAATGGGTGGCTTGAATGCAGTGTGTCCCGCCCCCCTGCCCCTGGTAGGACAATGAGGGAAGTGCTTTTGGTGCATTGCTCCCAGATGTCTAAGAGACAGCCACTGACTTAAGAGAATGAAGTGAAGATGGAGGCAGGAAGAAAGCCAAAGTCCACCAACACGCCAACCTGTGCTTCATGGTACTGGCCATTCCAGACTGATGAGGGGGAAAATATCATGCCAATGTTTAGAAAGGTGATCACTAATACCAACGGAGGTTAGATGGGTTCTGCACATTTTAAGTTTCACAACATTTTATGAGACCAGGAAAGGCAAGGCTTAGAATATATTCTCCATCTTGACCCACCTCTTCCAGGTATATCAAAAAGAAGTTACCTGATTCCATATCAGCTGTGCAGGCTCTATCTCCTGGCTATTTCCATGTAAGAAAGTATAACTTGCTTTAAAGAAATTTATTCATACAAGTTTCCATGCAACAAATTGTTCTTATATAAATTCATGGGGGGGGTCTTCTTGGCTATATTTTTGATATTTATATTGATTATAGAAGCTGACGTAAAATGATCTAGGCCCAATCAACTGAATAAATACAATTTCTCATATAGTTCATTTTTAGTGGACTAATGTAATGCATAAGGAGATTTTTCCCATTGTTTTTGACCTTGTTCTGTCAGTATTTCTTAAAATAATATACACATAATCTAGTTCTCATTTAGTTACCATCAATGACTTCTCCATCGTGACACATGTACTTTAAAAGATCTTTTAGATGTGTGTTATATTTATCTAGAAAACAGTGTTTTATCTGTCATTTGACATTTAAAATAACTGAGAGTCAACCCACAGTTTTAATTAGACTTATCACATGAATACCTGCTATCCTCAGCTCAGGCTCTTGGGAGTAATTTATTTGTGTACTTACATGATAAATTGAAAAGAGAGCTGCAAAGCAATAAAAAATATGTATTTGAGAACCCCATGTATGGTGTAATTATGTAGGTTGCATATGCTGAGATTTGCAAAAGGCTGATAATGGGCATATGAATATTAATACAAATGAGAAAATATTACCAGAAAAATGCGGGATTTTAAGGGAAAAAGGACAGGATTCTCTAAGAAAACTCTGAAAACTGGAACTCTCAAGACTTTATGAGAAGACAGTGCAGAAATGCATCTGAAACGGGATAGTTTCACATCCATGAATTGCTTTTCCAATCATAAATTACCTCATTTTCTCACCAAAAGTGAGAATTATGATCTTTACTCAGGCTTTTACTAATATATAAAATAATTGAAAAGTTTTATATAAGGGTCATATTATCTAATTAATATTTGGTGTGATTAAGAAATAGAAATGTCTATGAAGATAAAAGGATGACTTTAGGCTTTCAATTGCAAAGAAGGTGGTGAGATAATTCTATTCAGCTGCAGAGAAGGTTTCATTGTGAATATTTGGGTCTAGAAATGATTTATATGTGTATATCTGTGTAGCAGCATTTCTTGGTAACTTTTTAGAAGTTCAAATTCTCAGACTGCAGTCCACATATGCTACACATTTCAATAAACTTATTCTGAAAATGTCAAAGTTTGTTAACCACTGAAAGTTAAAATGTAGGTGTTGTGACCTGAAAGTTTCAAAAGTTTGAAGATAGACTCTGACCCTGATGCCCCCTGGTGCTTGGGCACTAGGACATGAAGAATAGAAGTCTCCAAGGGAAACACTGGCTAGAGTTTATTTAAAACTTGAGCGTAGAGTGGTCAGTGAAGGAGTAGAAGGTGGGCAGGAACTGTTCACATAACCTAAGATTCCTGGGGAAAAGAATGGAAGAATTTGTAATGGAAGCACTAGGGTGAGATGATTAAGGAAAAGAAACACAGTATGGCAAAGCCCTATGGGACAGGAACCAAAGAACTCCATCCCAGGAAAGGTGGAGGGACACTGGCTACAGAATCTGTTTGAAACAATGGCACATGATTACACAAATTTCACTACTCAATTTTGTGACTCTGAGCTGGTTGTGTGCTCTAGGTTTATTGTTATTTTAGTCTTCAGAATAGAGAAACAAACAATACTCATACAGCCATTGAGAATATTAACAAAACAATGCTAATGTAGTAGATGTTGACAGATATGCACCATGACTTGGAAAAAAAGAATAGAATTCTTCACTTTTTGCAATCTGTCAAATTAAGGTCCCCACTCCTATGAAAGGTAGAAGGCAATATGGATACTAAAAGCTGAACTATCTATTTCAAATTAATTTCTTTTGTCAATGGACCACAGTCTTTAGAGTGATAAAAGTGCTCAATCTTCCAAGATACTTATGGCACAGATACCCTCAAATGGCACATAGAAATGATTTCTACATTTCTCCATGCTGATGTTTAAGAGAGCAGCTATTAAGAATTCAGGGATTAGTGAGTGACACAGTTTAGAAGTGTATGCTTCTTAGCACATAGGCCCCAAATTCAATCCTGAGCCCTGTGGGAGAAAATTATAGTTTGGTTGTACTCTTCTGACAAGGTATAGCAGTGATCCTTCAGTGATTCTTGTGCCCTGGATAATCCATTCAAAATATCAATGCTAGGTGAAGTCAGCAGTTGGTTTAGCTCACAGTCTGCTTTCCCGGGATCGATCCACTTTATCTACCAGGTCTTCCTCCAGCTCTCAAGAGTCCGAAACACACCAAGTCTTAAAGTGTCACTCGGGACTCCTTTTTAATTTACTGAGATTATTGGTACATTTTAGATATACATTATGATCACATTCAACTTTAAAAATTTGTACCGATACACGATCTTGATTCACATTTTCCCCATTTCTCTGCCCTATCACCCCACCCACTATATACATGAGCTTTTTTTCCATTTTTCATTTTTACCATATTTTTTTTCTTTTCCTCTTTACTTCTCCCTATCCCCATTCCCTTTTTCCTTTGAATATTTTCTTCCTATTTCACAACATCTATCATACATTCCAGACCTCATTTATACCTTTAGTTTCTCCTTCTAGGGAAATGATACAGTATTTACACATTTGTGTCCTATTTATTTCACTTACAAGTATGTCCTTAAGGTACATCCATTTAAGTAAAAATTAGCGAATTTATCATTGCTTATGGCTGAGTAATATTCCATTTTATAAATAAATAAATAAATAAATAAATAAATAAATAAATTTCCTTTATCCAGTCTCCCGTTGATGGGCATTTGGGCTGTTTCCAAGATTTATCTATTACAAACTGAGCTGCTATAAACATGAGTACACGTATGTTGCTGTGATATGAATCTTTTAATTCTTTCATGTATATACCTGGCAGGGAATAGCAAGGTCAAATGGGATTGCTAACCCTAGTTTTTTTTTTTTTATCTTTATTGGTACATTAAATATACACATCATGATTGCACTTCATAATGGGGATTTGTACCAGTATAAGACACAACTTAATTCTCATTTTTTCCCATAGCCCCACCCACCCCACCACCCCCCCATATACATAAAATTTGTTTCCTTACTTTTTTGTTACAATCTCAACATTGTCCCCTTTCACCTTATTTTGCATTGAGCATTTTCTATATATTGTGAAATAGAAAATGCTAACCCTAGTTTTTGAGGAATCTCCACAGTGTTTGCACCAGTCGACATTCCCACCTGCAATGGAGAAGGGTTTCTTTCTCCCCCTAGCCCCACAAGCATTTGTTGTTAGTTGATTTCTTGATAGCAGCCAATCTTTCTGGAGTGAAATAAATTCTTATTGTTGCATCTCTCGAATGATCAGTGCTGTTGAAAATTTTTTCATGTTTCTTCATTGCCTTTATTTCTTCATCTGGAAAATATTTGTTCATCTCAGGTGCCCATTTTTGCATTGGATCTTTAAATTGGAAGGGCTGGATTTTCTTTGACATTTTTATATGTTCTAGATGGTAGTCTTTCATCTGAGAAACAGCTGGTAAATTTTTTCCCAACTTATAGATTATATTTTTTTCTCTTTTTATATTCTTTTTCTCTTTTCTCTTTTTAATAAGATGCAATCCCAATTGTTGATTCTTTCTGCTAGTTTACATGCTGATGAGGTTTTGTTCATAAAATCTTTGCCTATGCCAATGTCTCCAGGAGATCTACCAAGCCTGTCTTCCAGCAGATTTTGTTTCTCTGTTTTAATATGACTTCTATCCAGACTAAGGATTAAACAGTACTCCACTCTTACTTTAGAGGCTCCAAGACAATTTCACTACCTACTACAACTCCACTCCCTTTCAAATCCCATCTCCTATCCCAAGAGTATGCTAGAATTTCTAGGTTCCAAAACCAAAGAATAGATATCCGGTACTTTATCTAAGTGCGTGATACTGTCATTTATTCTGTACTACAAAGACATACGTGCAGGAGTCTCTTTACACAATTCCCAGCAGGAAGCCAGTTCTAACAGTTTCTCCCTGTGGCTCCCTCATCAAACTATTTGCAGTTTCTAGCACTCGTGGCCCTCAAATGGAACCTCTTCCCCTCCATGTCCTCCTTTCCCCCATGTGACACCTCCAAGTCACAGAGACTGACATGCAGGGAAATATCGGCGAGCTGAGCATACCAGAACTGTGACCTAATCTGTAAGAAAATTTCTAAACAGTATTTCCCCACATCATGTAAAAAAGCCTGGATTCTATTATTTCAAGGGAGAGTTTTGATAGCCATAAAGTGATCAAGCAACTCTAGAGAAATGTTTTTCTTGGATAGTAACCCTCATATTCCAGGCTTACTAGAGAGACTGCAAGGAAATATAATTTACATGAGCCTGGGGATTAAGTTAAAACAGATTAAATTCCCTTAACAGTTTTAGAATAGCACCCTCATTATCTTCGTGAAACCTGACATTTACTGAGCACCCACCATGGACAAGGGGCTACACTCTATTCTTTACATCTACAGTTTTATCACCATGACAGCCTTGTTGAGTACTTTGCATTTGTTAAAACCAAGGCACCAGAACGGTGACCAACTGCACAAGAGCCAAGCTGAGCTTTGAGAGTAAGACAGAGCCTAAACTTTGAGAGGTAAAACTCATTAGAACAGAGTTCTCCATAGAACAGAGTACTTTCTCAATAAATAAGAGACATTGCTCCAATTGTTATTATTCTTATTTGGCAACTCTGATCATCAGAATTTGGGATAGCCTGTTTTAAAATAATAGTTGTGCAATCTGGTTGGCAGATTAGCTTATTATGAATTTCTTTAGCTTAAATACATCAGAGAAATTTATCTCTTGGAATATAAAAATATAGTAGAATATGTGGAAAACAGGATTTAGAGCTCCTAATAACATCTATCATACCCTAAGTGCCAGTGACCCCTTGTGACTACAAAATGAGATCACAGGGGCCAGGGAGTTAGCTCATTGGTTCTGGCACCTGTCTTACAAACGCAAGGGCCTGGGTTCGATCCTCGGTAACCACATACCTTACTGGGCGTGGAGACTCACGCCCAGCAGCAACCAGTACCGCATACCACAGTGCTGGGAATGGTGGCTCATGCCTGTAGTCCCAGCACTCAGGAAGCAGAGGCAGGAGGATTGCTGTGATGTGAGTTTGAGGCTGAGCTCAGGGCCAGCCTGAGCCACAAAGTGAGACCCTGTCTCAAAAAAAAAAAAAAAAAAACACCCTAAAAATAAATAAATAAAGAACAAAATGAGATCACAGCTCTATAAAAAACAAACTGCAGTGGACTCTGGGCCATCTCTCCCCAGGCTGGGACTTGGGCAGTCTCTAGATCAGCGGTGGCAAACCTGTGACACATGTGCCCTAGTGGGCACCCAGAGCCCCTTCTGTTGACATGTGAGTCAAGTTGTCATGTTGTTTAATTAAACTACAACCTCACTGCTCAGGCCTAATTGAAGGGTTGTTTCTTTGCAATAAATAAGTGAGTTGTGGGTTGCATTTTGGGTACCTGGTCTTTAAAATCTTACGCTCCATGTTCTAGAAGTTTGGAGATGAGCGATTTGAGTCAGAGATAATTTGTTCTACAGAAGGAAGAGGTAGAAAGGAACAACTTTTCATTTTTAATCTTCTAATTACTAAAAGAGAATATTCTCGCTATAATACCACTTTGAAAAAGAAAGTAGCAAACAGGGAACCCTTAATCCTTCTTTCTAGTTTCTTCTATGAAATCTAATTTTAAAAACTACAAATCTTCATTGAAGGACTAAATATTTGAGATAATAAGTAAGTCGGTATATCATATTATTCAAAAGGAACAGTATATATAAAACACTACCTCTCACATTATACCATAGATTAAATGCACACCAAACACCATAGTTTGGAAGATACTGACAACATGATTTGATATATAATCAGCAAGTGATTATATCAGTGACTATATAACAAGATAATTCAAAAAGAAAATACTAATGTGAAGAATCTAGTTTGACAAAACACCTCAGTATATTACATGCACGTATGTAATACTGTCCTGAGATAAGCAATACCATCAGTGAGTTGAAAAGAATTGCTCAGGAAGAGATCCAATTCTGTGTAAGGATTGATTTTACAATAATACAGACATCACAACTCAAATGAGTAATATTTGGTAAATAAATTTTGAAGAACTAGCTTGCAGCTTTATGAAAATCAATTGCTACTTTATTTCAAACATCAAATTCAATTTAAGATGAGTTATTCATTTGATATTTGAAAGATTATTCCATTTTAATTACAGAGAATGGAGAGAGCAAAGTAAGAGAGAAAAACACTACACGGAGGATTAATAAACTGTCTCAATGAAAAATGACAAAGGAGAAATAAACACTAACAACCCGAGATAGACTCTGGAGAAACAGAGCTTTACACTGAAAGACAGTCTGGAATATGCAGGTCGTAGACATTAGAATGTAGTGGATAATGGTTTTTTAAACTGACATAGCCAAAGAAATGCTTATGGAGGAAAGCTTGTAAGATTAGCATATGATTGATATGATGCCAGGACTATGGTTGATAATAAGCATCCAAAATTTGGATAATCTGCTTGGGATAAATCTGGACTTGGTAAGTTCTACTTTTACAGGGAATGTGAAGTTGCAGGCCTGGATACAATGGCTCAGAGAGAGAATATAAATGAGGAAAAAGTTAAGCACAAGATCTCAGAGTGGTGGCAGATTACAAAGTATAATATCATGTCTCAGAAAGCAAGCAAGAGTTCTAGTAAGGAAAATGATGTCAAAATATGAAATTCAGCTCAGAGATCTTAGACTGTCTTCTCTGAATTAGGCAATTAAAAGTTATTGAGTATCCTAGCAAAGAGTTTCACAATAAGACAGAGGAAAGAGTCCTCGTATAGTTGGCTTAGGACTAAGTAGAATAAGAGGAGAAATCAAAAGAAGATTTAGTACAGAGAGGTTTTTGAAGTCACTTCTGCGAAGGAAAACTAAAAAAAAAAGACTTTGAAATCTATATTGGTATCCTGTTTTAAAGTAAAAACTACACTCTTCACATTTTATCATGTGACATTCTCCACACCTTTATTTTATAATCAGTTGTGCCACACAAGGGACAGAAACCAGAGTCAGGCACATGGTAGATAAATGTTCTAACTCTGAGCTACATTCCCAGCCCACTGTGCACTCTTTCCCATTGGTCATTACATATTTAAGTGATATTGAAGGTGGCTCTTTTCCTCAAAGGTTTTATTCCATAATTCAACTGTCCTTTAGTTTTTGTTTTCCCCTAGAATCACGAAGAGCATGACAGTGTGCCCTTGGTAGCTGAATGCAGAAGCTCCTGGGAAGATACATAGATTCTGATGAATCAGAGTGTCATTGGATAGGATTCAAGGAGCTTCCCAAAATAGACATGGGGAACCTGGGTTCACCCCACTGATGTGACACTTCTCAGATTTTCTTACTTTTATCACAGAAAAATAGTTTTCAGGTCACACAAGTAAGAAGTATGAGGAGGCTTGCTAGGCAGAGATTAAAACACACACTCAAAGAAAATGGATGTGGCCTTCAAGAGATACATACAGAGGACTCTTTTAAAACCCAGCCTGACTTAGGATAAACTTAGGCCATACCAGCATTTTAGTTTTAGCTTATGAGAAAAGTCTTCAGTTGCGACCAGAATGCCGGCCTCTTCTGCTTCCAGATGGTCTCATATACAGATTTAATCTTTAAAGATTACTGAAAGGAACAAATAAATCATCTTCTCCTGTGTGGGGTTAACTAAGAAACTCAAGACCTATTTCTTTGTATAGACCCTGAGATCTGCCTGTACAGAAGAGAAACTGAAGGCTTCACATAAGAGCCCAAGCCTTCAACTGACCAACATGAGTTGCAACCAACCCCAATCAACAGAGTTTGTAAGTCAGGGATCCACTGGAGGCTTTGAGCTGGGTGTATTCCTGAGGAATTTAGGAATACAGCTCTATAGAACTTGTGAATGTATAGAAAGAGGAGATTCAGTTTACAGATAAAAGGTGACAGGGGAAGGGTTATTACCATTAATAATAGAGCTGTATCCATCTGGAGAGAGAGTCCTTTATAGGCAGAAATAAATGGTCTAATGACCAGTGCAAAGATCCATGATACAGACCGAAGAGAATGGCCCAGGTTCCTTGCCTCATTGAGAACCGTAGGGATTTTTGACTGGTGACTTTGTCACTTGTCCCTTTGCTGAAACACAATACCTGAGATGCACTGCTAAAGGACAGGTCTATTTTGGCTCAAGAGAAGTGTTGTGGCAGTAGAGCAGAGCAGGGGAAGGCTGCTAATGTCACAGTAAAGTAGATAAAGGGAAGGGAGCCAGGAAGGGACATATACAGACCCTTCATGTCATGCCCCCAGTGACACCTCTTCTGACCAGACAGAGCCTGTTTCCCAAGGCAATTCAGCTACAGCACTTCCATATCCCAAGAATCTTCTACCAGGCCTGGTTCTGATTCCCCAAGGCTTTAGGGGACATTCTCCATCTAAACTATAGTATTCACCCTCTGGCCCCCAAAAGACTTATGCACATTTCTTTTATGCAAAATTCATTTAGTCCATCTCTAAAAGTTACCAGAGTCCTCCCATCCCATCACTGCTAAGCAGACCAAGTCCAAACTCTCCTCTGGGACCAGCAAACTCTTAGCTGAGATCCCTTCTAAAATTGAAAAAGAAAAAGAAATATGGCCCATATATAATGGCACAGTATAAACACTTGCATTCCAGCAGGGAGAGATAAAGGGACAGAAAGAAAGGAGACTAAAGTAAGAGCACAGTCCAGCTTTTAAATCACATCAGATGATCCCAACAACGCCCCCATATGTTACCAAAATCTGTCTCAATCACTTTCCCTGTTGCTGGAATAAACATTCAATGCTTGCAACCTAAGGGAAGCAAGATGTATTTTGGTTCATGCCCCAGAAGTTTCACTCCCCTTTCAGCCAGCCCAAGCACACAGTGGCACACTGAGAAGGTTGGAAAGAAGGAGACCTGCATGTACCATGGAGGCTAGATGCCCAGGGAGAGGAATGTGCCAGTGAGACGCGATGTCCCAGGTGAAGCGCACAGAGGCCGCCTCCCTGGCCTCACCTCAGTGACACAGCAGGTACAACACTGGATTACAGTATAAAGGTGGTGCTTCAGTGATGAATATGTAGTTTTTACTAAAAGTACAATTTAAAATTTGTGATTTTCTGTGTCTCCTTTCTAGTTACTTTATTTTTTCTACTCTGCTTCAAAGTATGTCATTCTTTTACACTTTCTTAATTTTACTCTCAGGGGAGGAAAAAAATTGGAGGCACTTAAAAATTTCCTTTTGCTTCCTGAGGGAGAGATGAACTGCACTTGAAGTTATTCCATTCAACTAAACGGTACTAAGAAGATATAAATTATATATAGGTGATACAAGTTTAAAAATAGGTCAGGAAAAATTGTGAATTATTTGTTTCTTTAATATAATGTACTAGAAAAGAGCCAAAACTGTTCACTTTCTAGACTTCCTGTTGTTAGAAAAGTAAAGAGAATCCCTATTGATAGTGTAGAATAATAGAATAGTCATGAAATGTCACCTGATGGGATATCATTGGAAAATATCCCACTGAGATGTGAAGAACTACAATGCTGTGAAATTCTTTACCTTAATAGAGACAAACCTTTAAAGATGTGGAAGCATTTGGAGATTCTCTGTCTTGGGAAAGAATTTAGTGAAGAAAAAATCTTGGAAAAATATAATGTCCTACCAGGATGAAGATTTGGAAATCTAAATATACACTACAGAAAGTATCTGTTATTAGAAATTCACAAATGCAGTTTAAACTAGTTTGCGGTATGTGAGTGAATTTTCCCATGAAAAATATGTCAGGTGAGAGGAATGAATAAAACAATGCAATTAAAATTATTTTATTCTTTTATGGCAAAATGTAGAATTTATTTCAACAGTCACCAACTTCTTTAGTTAAGATCAAAAGACTTGTAAAAACTCAACTAAGATACAGAGACATTTTTTAAAATAGAAATACTCATTTAATACACCTACAATAGATTCCTTATTCAGTAAATCATGGAAAGATTATTAAACACTAAGTACAACTGACAGAAAAAAAAGAAAAATATATGCACACACATATATGAACACAAAAATGTTTTCCTTACATCAACAACAGAAAAAACTGTAAGAGAAATGGTGGTTTAAAAATGCAGATAAAGCTTTATGATAAATTAGAGATAGTATTAGTGACCACATACACATGCTTACACACACACACACACACACACACACACTCCAGTACTATATGAACTAAAATTTTATATATCTAAAATTGCAGTGTTAAAGGAAAAAGGGAATGGGGTAAGTAAAGATGGGAAAGAAAAAATTTGATGGTTAAAAAAAATTATAAGGAAACAAAGCTTATGTATATGGGGGGACTTCTAGGGAGAGCAGTGGAATGGTGAAAAATGAGAATTAAGACTAAGTGTTATATGCTGGTACAAATTCTCAAGGTTGATGAATATATATATATATATATATATATATATATATATATATATACATATGGTATCAAGAAATTAATTCTGGGACAAATTCATTTAAAAAGGCAAGTGTTTAAACTTTGCCTGACATTTCTTAAATAATATTTATAAGGACAAATTTTTAAAGAAAATCACTTTGGTTAGTCAGTATTCTGTGGTGAACATTTGTTAATGCGTTCAGTGAATAAAGGTCACTTTTGACCAGGATGTGACTAACATCATACACAATTCTCAAGAAATGAAAGGTTTTCTATTAAGATCAGGAACAAGACAAGGATGCCCCCTCATGCCATTCTATTCAGTATAGTCCTGGAAGGCCTAGGCAGAGAAATTAGTCAAGAAAAAGAAATGAAATAAACATAAATCCAGAAGGAATAAGTGAAATTGTCTTTCTGTGTGAGAAAAATGATTTTATATAAAGAACTTTAAAGACACCACACAAAAACTCTTAGAACTAATTACAAAACCTTGCAAGATACAACTTTAACACACAAAAGTTAGTAATATTTTACACTATCACAGTGAAGTATGTGAAAGTGAAATTATGAAAACAGCACGTTGCAATAGAATAAAAATAAGAATGCTCCTACTATAATTTGACTAATTAAACATCACAGAACCCTTCCCGTGAGTAACAGCAACCAAAATATTGTTAGGTAATCTCAAACTTTTCCTTTAACATCCTCCTACATAGGAATACCAAATCATTTTAAGTGTTTATTTTTGTATGTATATGAATGTTTATGTCATGCATTAGAGCATTAATCCCATGTGAAATACAGAAGACATCTTTGTTTATAGACTAGGAAGTAGGCTACAATTACAAAAGCCACTCCTTAGATACTAAATGCACTATAAAAAAAGCCTACACTCCTTGTTACAGGGAACTTTCAACCTCTGAGAAAGTAGTCAAAATTACTCAGTTTTAGAATCACATTTGGATTCAATGACCTACTGACAACTGAAATCAATCACAAATTTTCTGCTGATTAAATATGAAATATTTATATTCTCCTCACATGCAAATATATATATATACACACATTTTAATATATATACATTATATATGTATTATATATACATGTATTATAATGTATTATATATACATGTATATATAATGTGTATATATACACATACACACATATATAGTATATATGTGTGTATATGTGTGTATATATATATATGTGTGTGTGTGTATATATATGTATATGTATATTATATCCTTTCAGTTACTCAAGTTTTATATCCTTACTTGATGGAAAATGTAATGATTATATTTCTGTTTTGGAAGAATTGACTGTTTTCAGAACATGTCATTTAATGTTAAACACTTAGTCAACATGGTAGGTCAAAGTATAATTTCATTATTGAAAAGGCAAAAAGACCAATTTTTACTAAATAATGACTGGAGATTCCCTCAGCAAATGCAGGTGTGTACTAGAAGAACTCAATATAGGTGACCATATTTACAACCCTTTCATGTCAAAGACCTCCACAATGGGTTCCAATCTCCTGTTCAGTGTTACTACACAAGATTAAAAGAAAAACTCAAAGACAGAATTAAAGACAGAGAAATGGAGAGCCAGAATGAGGACTGCTTGTGCTAGCAAGGCTGAGCAAGCAAAGACCCGGAACACCCACAGCTGTCGATATTTATTGGTGACATCATAGTTCAATTGAGGTAAAGGGTCTATGTAGATGACATACAGTCACTATGGACATATTACTAATGCAGGTAAGTCTTATAAAGGAAGAGATGAAGGATTCTTGAATTAGCAACAGAACAGACAAAATATAGGCTATGGTTAATATTAACCTTGTTTTTAGTAAAGTTTTAACTCTGGGAATGGAATTTAGGCGACGATCACTCTCACCTCAGCAGGTAGGTTTCAGCAAAACAAGACAGTTCTGGGGTTAACTTTTCATAGCCTGCACTGCAGACAGCCAGCTTTGGGCATATTAGGATGGCCTCCCAGACTTTTGGGTCTGTCGGTTTGATTAATGTGAGAGGCCAAACATAAGCACATACTGCTTATCAATTTTTGTAGTTAACAACTTTAAAATATTGTGGAAGCAAAAATGATTCTTCATTTTCTACAGCCGTCCTACAAAGATTGGACAAAAAACTACCACTTATGGGATTTTTGTTTTGTTTTGTTTTGGTTTGGTTTTTTGGGGAGCCAAGGTCTCGCTTTGTAGTTCAGGCTGGCCCTGAGCTCACTATGTATCCCAGGCAAGCCTGGAACTCACAGCAATCCTCCTGCCTCTGCTTCCTGAGTGCTGGGATTACAGGTATGAGCCACCACACCCAGCACTGTGGTATGTGGTACTGATTGTTGGTGTGTGTGAGTCTCCATGCCCAGTGTTTTTCTACATGGTTACTGGGGATCTAACCTGAGCCCTTGCAGTTGCAAGGCAGATGCCAGAACCACTGAGCTAAATCCTCACAACTTGACGTTTTGATGTTACCTGATAAAACTGTGGTTATAAAGGCAGAGAATCACCACAGAAGATATAATATTATAGAAAAAATAAACACATCTCTAGGAAATGCTTATAGAAGTTGTTATGCTAAATTAAGCTAGTTTTCTTGAAAAGACATAAAACAAAAAACAACCATGAAAATTTTAGTATTTCTATTCGTGGATGGAAAACATAGCCAACACTTCTGAAATAAAATATTAGGAACGTTTAAGTAGTAAGATAAGTCATAACAAACCTAAGCTGGCTGAATGATGATAAAAGATAATCTTAAAGGGACACTTCGTTGCTACTTCATGATACACTATAAAAGCTAAATGAATGTCCATAGTAGCAGTTAAACATTAGTGTACAAAATATTTTAACATCCAAGGATATATATTCAGTTATTGCTTTAATATCAAAGAAAATACACATCCAGTAATTGTGTTGTCTATCGCCAATATAATCCTAGAACATTTTTCAAAGATTGGAGAGAGACCAGAACTATGGTCGCATAAATCCTACTTGGAGTTGTCCAGATACATCCTCACACAGTTACCTTTTCCTGTAGATCACGTACAGGTGGTAGGATACAGTTCTCTGTATATATAGTCCTTTCCCAAATGCCACCATTATCAAGTTATTTCCTATCACCTCTAAATCCTTATAGTTTTCCAAGAACAAAGTTAGAATTCTCCATGGTATGCATTATATTCACTTCATTGGAAACCATAGTGGCCCTAAGGCCTATGTATGACTCAGTTACTTCCACAAGGCTCAAACTCTCTTGGCATTCCAGAAAATATGATTGATATCATTCAAAAGTTTAAAACTAGCACCCTATGGGGGAAACTTTAGTGAGAAGAAAAGAGCCAGAAGATAAATTTCTTTTCTTTTTTTCCCTTGCTGGAGATTGCAAGACTTCTTTCCTACCTAGTCCAAAATACAGCAATTACATATGGTCTCTCAAGATGCATCACATGTGACCCAGCCACCAGCTATGTTTTCCTTCAAAGCTACAAAGAGATTCAGTAATCTATCATCTTTGACTTTGTTGTTGTTCCTGTTTTGTTTCCTCTCTCTTCACTTTTATAACCCTGTATGGAAAATTTATTTTAGTTTCTGTTTTCTAGGAAATTTGGAGCATGACAATTGATGCCAGAGGCACCATCAAAAGTAAGCAATCAAGCTGATAATGTGAAACTGCACTATCCACCTGTCTGAAGGCAAGAGGACCTGGATTGCTGATAATAAATTAGGAAAAATCCCTGAAGTTCACTGAAATCTCTAGAGAGCATCCCCCTTTGATTAATTAGGCTCAAGGGCTGGTAGAAATCAAGGGATAAGATCAAATGATGCCTGTCTGAGCAGCATGATGCGTGATCATTATAGTGATATTGGTGATTCTTGGCTGCACTGAGCAATGTGGAAAGTCAAAGTCTTCATAATTTTCCTCTTTGTAAAATGGTGGGTCTAGGCTATCTATTTGCCAACACTCATCATTCTATACAACCAGAGCCTGTCAAGGATAGCTTTACAGAAAACTGTTCTCTTGCATCCTTAGAACACATGACAGTATAATCTAATCTATTCTAAGGGATGCAGTCCTATTGGCTCTTCCATTGGGCCTTTCCCAACTGTTCTGTCTCCTGGATGACTTAACTCCTGTGGGAGATCAGACTGTTTAAAATCACAAAACTGTGGCCACTCTACCAGTCCCTTTTGTTGCATTGTCTTACATTGCCAATTGTCTCAGATGCCCATAAAGTTAAGAACTAGGATCTGACAATCTGGGTAGTGACCTTTTGTGGCAGAACCCACAAAATCCTATGTCCTAGATTGAAGTTACTTGGGCCGGAAAAGGCAGTACTATGTGATAAATTAAATGTTCTCAACCTGGAGATGTAATTTGAATGTCATGAAATTTACCTTTTTAATGTAGAAAATTCAGGGAGCTTAAATATGTTCACAGAATTACTTTATAGTTGTTACTGTCTAATTTTAAAGCATTTCACTACACATGGATATTGAGCTATGACATAGATGATGAGCAGTAGCCAGGAGATAAATTGTTCACCTTCCACCCAATGGCAGACAGCTTGAGATGCAGTTTTCCCATCTGGCCTCTGCAGTGATTTCCTGCTTACCCCATTCCCAGTTGTTTTCTTATAGAACAAGTGACAACCCAGTAATGCAATATTCTATTTTTGATTCCTATACTTCCTCTCTTTCTTCACTATTGCATCCTTTTATCTTTGTGTGACACAAATGCCCACTAAAGTGTTAGCATGGAGGCTTTGTCCCAGGCTCTCTTCACTGGGATGTGGGTAAGACACATGGCACTCAAGAGTCACAACACATCTCCTCCATACCTATCACTACAATACAGTATTGATCTTCTCACCATTCCTTTGGACTAGTCTTTTCTCAGTATCACACTGCTTTCCTTATGGCATTCCTTCAGTCAGTGACATACAAAGTGCATTTCCAGGATTTTTCTTGAACTGTCAAGTGCTAACACCTGTTACTACGATTTGCAAATACTGAGCTTGCTTTGGGAGAAGATTCTTTATTCTTCTTTGACTTTGTATCTCTTAAGTTCTATGCAACAATCCAGCACACAATCCACTGATAAGTGCTGAATTGAGTATAAGAGATATAAATACTGAAAAAACAGTATTTAAAATCCACAATTGGCGTTTATTTCAAATGAAGTTAGTAGCACTATAATCATCTTACACTTGCGCTGTGGCTTTCAAGCCATATAGCCTTTTACATCTTCAAAGCATATTTTTCAAAAGATCCAAATTATTTTATTTCTCCAACATGAGGAAAAGCTGCATTAAAGTGGAGAAAACAAAAAGCCACCTGCACAGTTCTGTGCTGGGTAGAATTAATTCGGTCTTTTAGAAAACAGTTTTAAATGTATCTCCACAAAAGTTAAAAATAAGGAAATTCAGTAAACCACGTGCAAACTCATGCTGTGAGATTTAGTGTTTACCCAGAATTCCTATCCTCTCAGAAAACCCAGAATTCTTTACCATGAAAATGTGTTGCTGTAAGATGTTGGTAACATTGGATTCTAACTCGTCTCTCACAAAACATTTTGAAATGCTTATTGTATTACACGTTTCCTCCTTTGTACTTAGTTGCTTAATATCAACGGGTTAGTGCATTATCAGACAAGTTTATACTA
The DNA here is from genome assembly GCA_004026965.1 of Petromus typicus. Classification (NCBI taxonomy): domain Eukaryota; kingdom Metazoa; phylum Chordata; class Mammalia; order Rodentia; family Petromuridae; genus Petromus; species Petromus typicus. Next base: position 11,589 of record PVIR01001239.1, on the reverse strand, counting down.
AGTGTATTTTATTGGGAAAATGCATAGTGTTTAGCAGAATTTATGAATGTGCTTCATTTTCATTTTCAGGACAACAGAGAAAGCTCAATTCATTACATTTGATTCATAGTTATGTGGCAGATCCGTTAAGTGGCACCAAGCATCTGAGGGAGACACTGTGTCCTTATCCCCCCTCCTTCCATACCACACAACTCTAATTTCCCGCTACTCAGAAAGCTCATGCTGAGCTCTAAATAAAGGGCTTTCGCTCTTAGCAGCAAGCACCAAGTCACCTAAGCAGTGGATGCAAGGGCTCTGCTACTGTAATTGAAAGCTCAGCACACGACTGCAGCTCCTGTACAGGAGTTATTTCTGATGCTGTTCAGAACCTGCTTGAGAACAGGGTGACTCTCGCTACTCATTTAAAACCACCATGGCTGTCCAAAGAGAGATCACAAACATTTCCATCTAGAGCAAATCAGAAAATCACATAAATTTACAGTGGTCAGAGAGATGATGTTCGTCTATTTCAAGATGGGTGGAAAGGTGATATGTTTTATTTAGTATTTTGTAAATGTCATTCTCTCCTTTGTGAGATTCATGCTATAAATGAGAGCTCTGGATCTCAGCCCTTTTCTTCCAGATTCAGCTCAACAGAACTTCAGAAGGAATTTAACTTTTACAAGTTAGGCTAATGACAGGACACTGATGCAGGGGTCAGGCCTGACTGATTAAAAACTGCGAGTTTCATAATATATATGATCATCATCCATTCTTGGCACACTTCTTTTCCTTATCCAGCTATATATAATTCCATCTTTAACTTTTCCCTGACCTCCAGGCCACATATAGCTCTAGACATTTTATTCATGGTATCAACATGTGTTCCATAAGAGGAGGAATTTCAATGTCTTTAATGATAAATACCAAGTGAATTATATGCCAAGTACCTAGTATATAATTGGTGTTCAATACATATTTGTTGAAGGAAGGTGGAAGAATATAAGAATGCATTCTGGAAGAAATTAAAACAATCATATTGATCCGTTAGTTTTTCTCCATATGTCTGCAGTGTCTTTTAACACATAGAGATGTATTCAGACAAGTTAATATTAAGTCACTTAACATTTATATGGAGTATGCTAATTTTGACATGAGAATTTGTGGCATATTTAATATTTAATATGGTCATTGTTTTGTCTTTCTACTTGATAAATGTAACAGTTTACTGGGAGATTAAAACTATAGCTGACCAGTATCAAAATACAGAAGCATGATAGCTTGGAAATGTATACATCCCTTGTGGAAAAGTACATCGAGTGCGCTTGGCACCTGGGTTAAATAAAGAAACCCCAGCAGTCCAGACTTTCACTGGAAACTGTACCATGGTTAGGAATGAGTAAGTAAATGACTCATTGGGCAGGAGAGTTTTATCACACACGGTGCATTAATCTAACAGATTACTCCGAAACAGCACATTAAGATAAAAGAAACAAAACCAGCCATACACTGCATGCCAATTCACCTCTCTCCAGCTCTGCTTAGCAGAACACTTCAAAATGAGGTTACGCCTGCTGCGTGAACATGTTATTCTCTAGGTACACAAAATTAATTTCTGATTAACATCAGGTTCACAAGAATTTCAAGGTGTTTCTTTGGAGGAAAAAGCAAGTATAAATTTTTGCCGGATTCAAGTCCAAGAAAGAAAGAAAAGTAGTGGCGTGTTTTTGATAAAATTTTAAAATAAAATTAGCAAGAAATACATATGTATTTCACCACCTAACTATACAATATGACAATAATTGAATTGATACCATAGCAATGAACAAATATTATAATATATCAGCCTAAATCACTGGCTATAAGCTTGCTGTTTTAAGAGACTGGTAACCTGCAGTTTAAGGGTCAGAGCAGCTCTATGAGTTGAAGTACAGTAATACAACCTAATAGGACGCATGTAGCCCATCATAGTGGGTAACAGTGTTGCTTCTCTGTTCAGGGTGTTGGCCATAGAATGGACTCAACTGTTTTCTTGTTTGTGACCCTCAGAAGTGGCCTCAGTTTCCACGCACATCGCAATGGAGAGAGGAATACTCTCACCCGTGGATTATGCTCAAAATACATCTTAACACTTAGGCTGCAGCACCTGGCAAAGAGTCACAGCCCACGATAAGCAGGTAACAGCCAATTCTGCAGAGGAATGTCAGAAAGGAGTCGTGGAGACCACCCACGGCCCCAGCCCGTTTCATCTTTCCCTTGTGTTCCACAGCCACCTCTGTTCCAGGACTTAAAGCAAACACTAGGTTTACTCTGTACCAATTTTCTGTAGGGCTAATTAAACACCAGAGCAAATCAAAATAATGTGAAAATAGAAATAATTTCAACTAAATTTAATTACGTTTTAACAAACTGCAATTCAGTACCACTGATTATAATAAATACAGACTATAATTTTTCTTTTCTTAGTTTCATTCATGAGGAACTATGTAGACATATTTTCAATCAAACCTACAATGAAATATATGTATTTTGACCCAAGAGGCTAAAGTATATTCTATTTTTTAAAATTTAGGTATGCATTATGATCACATTCTTCATTGAGAATTTGTACCTGTACATGATATATCTTGATTCTTATTTTTTCCAATTCCTCTGCCTTCCCTTAAATCCCACACCCCTTTATACATAAGCCTTATTTATATTCTGAAATTAATTAGACTAATTTCTGCAGATGACCCTTTGTTATCTGCATCCAAAAGTTATAAAATATAAAAATATAAAGGATCACCAGAGAAGCTGAAGCTCATGAACTTAAAACTTACACCAGTGTATGTTATATATTGTGAAATAGAAAATACTCAAAGTAAAATAGGGTGAAGGGAGAAAAATAATGAGATTATAAAAAAAAAGAAAGAAAACAAATTTTATGTATATGGGGGGTGGTAGGGTGGGTAGGGCTATGGGAAAAAATGAGAATTAAGTTGTGTCTTATACTGGTACAAATCCCCATTATGGAGTGCAATCATGATGCGTATATGTACCAATAAAGATTTCAATTAAAAAAAAACTTACGTCAGTGTATTGCCATTGATATCACTAGCAAATCATTTCAATATTTTAATTATTTTATTCAAGCATTAATTAAGCAACTATTTGTGAAGAGACGATGTGGCACTAGCTTTCTGGCATGTTAGCTTTGACGGATCTTCCTCCTTCCAAAGTTACATTCTGTTGAAGACTGGCACTATTTATATCAATGTTCTCTTGCACTCTGCTATTTTATTAAGAGAACTACTCTCACAATGTGTGGTCATTCCAATCTAATATAAATTGTTTTAACTTTTTTATAAAATATCACAGGTGAGTTTTGTGATATCATTAATATATTGTTAATATAATGAACATCCCATGTAGAAAATAAGGATACAGAGGGTCTCAAACACAAAAAAGTAACAATTTCATGATGTTCACTCACTATTAATGGAGCCCTTTACCTGCTGTTATTAAATTATATTTCATTTTTATTAAATCATATTTCATTATTTGTATCATTTGGTGCTGTGTCCACAAAAGGGGATCGGTATGTAAGGATAGATAAGTTTTATCATTTATCATTGTTCTTTTTTAGTAAGTTCAAAATGAATATGTACTGGAGATTTAGTGTTGATTACATCTCTTTTGGTTAAAATAACTGCTGTTATAAAACAGGACTATAGCCAACCTCTGACCACAAAGAACAAAGTCTAGGGTTTTGTTATTGATCACATATATGTTATTGAGAAATACTTTATTCTGGAAATAACCACACCATTGAAGTCCAAAGGATCTTAAATAAATTTTGTTGATAGATTTCTCACTGATGACACAATTGAGATCTCAATTTCCATATGATAAAGTAAGTTGTTAAAATTTAAAGGATAGGAACTTATAGAAGTATATCTTTTATAATTAGATAATTATTTCCCACAGCCAGTAAATATAGCAGAAATAACATCAGGGCAAGTGAATATGGCAAAGAGCCCATGAGTAAGAACTATTGCTGACACAATGACAGAGAGTAATGAGTTCTTGCTCGGCTGTTATATTTTATGCTTCTAAGCCTTGGCTCTGAAGAAACAGTTATGAAGGCAGAAGCAACATGGCACTGAGGGCTTGCACAAGAAGTTTTTGTCATATGACCAAAGACCAAGTTTTAAATAACAAAGTTATTGGCAACGCTATTCTCAAAGAAAGACAAGACCAACACCTAAAAAGATCATAAAAACTTTCAAAATTTTTAACATCAGCATATTTATAATCTATGTGCACCTGCTTAATTATTCTGCCAACATTCTTTATGTCTTCCTAAAATAAGATAGGAGGAGTTAACTGATTACAGATGACAGTTCTGCAATGTAGTCTGATAATTTGGGAAAATAAGAAAAATTAAATGATTTTTTTTCACTTGTACTTGTCTTCTTTTGCAACTGCTGACCCTGTGACATGAAATAAGTATTGGAGGGAGATATAACTCACCTAATTTATGTAGAAAAAAAATTTATACATATATATATATATATATATCTCAAATATACTTACAGATAACATTAATAATGGTTAGGAAAATGTGATCCTTACTAAGTCAACATACAGTACCAGTAATTCTTGTATGATGCATTTTCCTATAAGTAACAGGCACCTTCCTTTAAAACTCAACAATAAAATGTACAGAAGTATCTCTGTATAAGTACTGTGAAGTGTTAAGAATTTTGAAAGGTATAATGAATAATCAAAGTTGTCCAGTAACAAAATGCACATTTTTATGATCATGATTTTTTTTTACATTTCATTTCATTGCTTTAGTACTCCAAACTGTAACCATGCATTGCAGGTAGATGAACTGCCAAATCCCATGTCCAACTGGCTCCCAAACAAAATATTAATCATTTCACAAACCCAATTCATTCTTCTATAAACTCTAGCTTCTGAGTATAATTAGATCTTTGTTTTGGAAAGACATTTGATTCATTGAAACTATTAAATTCAAACACTTTTTTCTCTAATGTATAGCACCAAAATGATATTGTGTTGAGCTGAAAAAGGAAGAAAAAAGTCTATTGTGCCTGATTTGAGATTTTAGTTGGCACTATCACACCTCACGACAGTGCTTCTTTGAAGTCAAATGGTCACCAAACAGTATAACTTAATCTAAATCTGCCTAATTTAAAGCCACACTGTAATCTGACTTGATAAATTATGAATTATTTGTTGTGAGATTTTTACATAATAAGAATGACAGATGTCACATCTAAATTCATTTAAAAATTTTTTTTCTTTCAATCTAATACAAATAGATGTTAATAAAATAAATCTAAAAGTAATCTTATTTCTATGAAAAAATAAAACAAAATTTTATTAAAATAGATAATAACAGTAGTTATATTATGTATCATAATTTTAAAAGAAAAATGATTTATATTGACTGGGTTTAAATGTCTTCATACAAAAAATTTCATTAAATATTACTTCATTAGAATCTACTTGATGATTCTAAAATTCAGTTAGGTCCATTAAGAACAACAGACAAGACTATTAAATATGTAATTTATATTTTTAAAAAATCTCTCAAGTATGCCATAAGAAAATGTAAACTAGTTAAAGATTTTAAAGCAAGAATTTTTAATCTTAGTCATAGTATTGACTATATTGTCATACTATATTCAATGAATACTGATTCAGTGATTCTGTCTAGTGAATTATACAGAAAACTCATCAATTACACTTTTATCTCTTAACTATAACCAAAGCATACGTTGTCTAGCAAAATACTACTTTCAGAGCTCAAAACAAATTCTACAAATAATCTTAAAAATTTTAAAACATCATTAGCTTAACTGAATCACATAATTGAGTGTTCTTTAAATTCATGTAGTAAATTAAAAGCATACTCAAAATTAGTTCCAAGAAGATACTAAGACAAGCAAGTCCATAATCACCACTAGTGTTCAAAAGAGTATTTGAGATATTAGCAGGAATAATTAGGCCAGACAAAGAAATATAAAGGATAGCTTTGGAAAGAAAGTAGTCAAATGTTTGCAGATGGCATGAGCCTCTACATAGAAGATTCAAAAATTCCATGAAAAGTCTTAGAAATAATAACAAAATTCACAATTTGGCAGTGTACAAAATCAGCGCATAAAAACTAGCATTTCTATATACTAATAATGAACTAATTGAAAAAACAGAGGAAAAATACTATTCATAGTACCAGCAACAACAACTGCATATTTAGGAATTAACTTGACTAAAGAAATGAAAGACCTCTACCATAAAAACTACCATGCTCGGCCAGGGATATAGCTGAGTGGTTCCAGCTCCTGTCTTGCAAGCACAAGGGCCCGAGTTTGATCCCTGGTAACCACATAACAATACTGGGCGGGGAGACTCACCCCAGCAGCAATCATTATCACATACCACAGTGCCGGGCGTGGTGGCTCACACCTGTAATCCCAGCACTCGGGAGGCGGAGGCAGAGGCAGAGGCAGGAGGACTGCTGTGATGTGAGTTGGAGGCTGAGCTCAGGGCCAGCCTGAACTACAAAGCGAGACCCTGTCTCAAAAAACATAAAAAAAAAAAAAAGAAAAACTACCATGCTCTAAAAAAACCCAAATAAACTGAAAAGGACTCAAAAAATGGGAAAATACCCCTTTGTCTGGTTAGGCAGAACAAATACAGTCAAAATGGTCATATTTCCAAAACTGGTAAACAGATATAGTGCAATCTCATTCCAAATACCAGCAGCAATCTTCACAGAGCTACAGAAAACAATCCTAAAATGCATATGGAACCAAAAGAGACCCAAAATAGCAAAAGCAATCCTGGGTAAGAAGAGTAAAAGAGGACAAATCACAATCCCGAACCTGAATTTATATAACCAAGCTATAGTGATCAAAACAGTGTAGTATTGGCACAAAAACAGATGTGAGGAGCAATAGAACAGAATAGAGGAAGCAGACACCACTCTGAACATATTGTACTATTTGATTTTTGACAAACAGGCTAAAAGCATACAGTAGAGGAAAGATGGCCTCTTTAATAAGAAAATGGTTTACCTACATGCAAAATATTAAATCTAGATACATATCACTTACCATGCTCTAATATAAAATAAAAATGTATCAAAGAACTATATGTTAAAACAGAAACACTTAACCTGTTGGAAGATAATACAAAATGCTAAATGTAAAATAGGAATAAGGGGGAAAATGTTGAGATTGTAACAAAAAAGTAAGGAAACAAATTTTATGTATATGGGGGGGCTGTAGGGTGGGTAGGGCTATGGGAAAAAATGAGAATTAAGTTGTGTCTTATACTGGTACAAATCCCCATTATGGAGTGCAATCATGATGTGTATATTTAATGTACCAATAAAGATTAAAAAATTTAAAAAAAAAACCTTGAAGTCATGGGTGTAGACAAGGATTTTCTCAACAGGACCTCCATTGCACAGGAAATAGTATTATGAGTTTAAAACGGGATCATATCAAATTAAAAGGCTTCTTCACAGGGAGATTCCTCAAAAAGCTAGGATTGGAGGTCCCATTTGACCTGGCCATCCCCCTTTTAGGTATATACACAAAAGAATTAAAAGACTTATATCACAGTGACATATGTGCATTCATGTTTATAGCAGCTCAGTTTGTGATTGCTACATCTGGGAAACAACCCTGGATAAAAAAGCTGTGGTTCTTCTACAGAACGGAGTATTACTCTGCCATAAAAAATGATGTTTGAATCATTTATACTTAAATGGACATATCTTGAGGATATCTTCATAAGTGAAATAAATAGGTCAAGATAGGTAAATATCGCATCTTTTCTCTGATATCAAAAAATAAAGATGTAAATGAGTTCTAGAATTGTATGTTACATGTTGTGAAATAGAAAATACTCAAAGTGAAATAGGGTGAAGGGGGAAAATAATAAGATTATAACAAAAAAGAAAGGAAACAAATGTTATGTATATAGGAGAGTGGTAGGGTGGGTAGGGCTATGGGAAAAAATGAGAACTAAGTTGTGTCTTATACTGGTACAAATTCCCATTGTGGAGTGCAATCATGATGTGTATATGTAATGTACCAACAAAGATTTAATTTTTTTTTAAAAAAAGCTTCTACACAGCAAAAGAAACAAATAACAGAGTGAAAGAAATGAGAAAAGAATTTTCTGGGCTGTTTCTCAGATGGATTAATATATAAAGGATACGTAATCTACTAAAACACACACACACACACACACACACACACACACACATACACACACATACACACACACACACACAAGATAAAAGACCCAATCAAATATGTGCAATTAAAATAATGGACACTTCTCAGAAAAAGAAATTGAAATGGCCAATAACCATAATAAAAATGTTCAATATCTCTGGTCATTACGGAAATGCAAATTAAAGCAACACTAAGGTTTCACCTTGCACCTGAAAGAATGGCAATCATCAAGAAATCAAATAACAAAGCTAATGTGGCTGTGAGGAAAGAAGAAAATTTCTGCATTGTTAGTGGCTATATAAACTAGTATAAACACTGTGAAAAATCAGTGCAGATATTTCTCAAAGAAATAAAACTTGAGACTCCATTTGACCCAGCTGTTCTTTTTGAGTAGGTATCTTCTTTAAAGAGTTAGAAACATCATATTACATGGATACAAACATACCAACATTTCTAGCAGCACAATTCAAAATAATTAAATCCTGTAAGCAGCCAAGACATCTGTTAATAGACAAATGGATATATTTCGCATACAATGGGGGAATTTGCATACAATGGAGGACTATCCTGCTATAAGGAAAGATAAGCTAGAATCTTTTATGGAGAAAAAAAGATGTGCATCATAGGTGAAACAAAATGAATCAGATGCACAAGCTCAAATAGCACACAGTTTCTCTTATATGAGAAACCCAAATTTCAAATAAAGAGCAAAATAAAAGATGGATAATAGGCAATGGGAATTCAAAAGGAAGTAAGTTAGTGCATGTACTAACTCTACAACAGGATGAAAACATTACACACTGAGAATAGGTATTCCAACAAATGACTACTAATGACATTTTATAAAGTCCAGTGTATCTATATTCCTTATAGAAACATGGACAATCAGGGATATCAGTGCTTAAGTTTTGAGTTATCAGGGAAATAAGTAAAAAGGAATCCATTAAGTCCCAGATGATGCTAATGTAAAGATATTCCCAGAAGAAAGACAGACCTCGAGCTATAACTTAGTGTAAAAGAAAAGAGTTCTTGATATGACATGGAAGGCTGACTTGAAAAGCATATCAGTTAATTATGGGCTAATGAACATTCATTTTGTTGACAATTTAGAGCAAATTATGAAGCAGGTTTCTGCGTAACATAGCGGTGTTCCATAAACTACAGGTACTGTAAAGGGAGGTGTTTATCCACAGCTGTTATTTACCCTGTTTTGTCCTGGACAAGTACTCTTTATAGCTCTTATTGCAGCATAATTAAAAGCATTATCCCTAGTTGGTCTCAAACACTTTTTCCTGGCTTGAATAATTAAATTAAATCATTAGATTTAGGCAAAAAGCAGATGCTAAGAGGATGTTATGCATTCTCCATGATTTATTAAAGAAATATTCCAGGCAAACATGGCAAGGGAATAAGAACTGTAGAGTAAGAAAGAGAAAGAAAGCAGGTAAGGCATGGTGGAATGTACGTTATGATCCAGGCCTGTCCCAACCTGAAGTAAAGGAGCTGGATTTTTGTAATTCTGCAGCCTCAGTGTTTGCTAAAGAGGCTTCCTGGTTCTTCAGTGGGTGAAATGGTTCCAGAGCCAAAGATATTCTTCCAAAAGTGAGCTCCCAGTTGGATATGAATGAATAGTTGAGCTGGGGAGCTGAGCACACAGAGGTGGATTGGAGACAGAGGTGTGGGAAGAGAACCTCCAGAGTACACTGCAGCCACGAAGCAACAGCCTGCAGGGTCACCAGGTATTCATCCTGACACATCCAGTGGGACTGTTTTATTAAATTAGGTTTCATGGGGCCAGGAATTTAGCTCAGTGGTTCCAGCGCCTGTCTTGCAAGTGCAAGGGCCCGGCTTCAATCCCCAGTAACCACATACCCTACTGGGTGTGGAGACTCACGACCCAGCAGTAATCAGTACCACAAAGCAGTGCCAGGTGTGGTGGCTCACACCTGTAATCCCAGCACTCAGGAGGCAGAGGCAGGAGGATTGCTGTGATGAGTTTGAGGCTGAGCTCAGGGCCAGCTGAACCACAAAGCAAGACCCTGTCTCAAAAAAAAAAAAAAATAGGTGTCATAGAGAAGGATCAGAAGAGTCTACGAGCTTCAGGAAATTGTATAATAGGCCTTTTTATATCTGCATGTATGTACATACTTCTGCAGAGAGAATAATGATTTTCTTCAGATTATCAAAACAATTTGTGACATGAATGAGGTTCTGTGGACATAGCACAAAGAGAAAATGAGTGATTTAGTTTAAAAAGAGAAACAATAAAAGTCTGCCAAAATTCATTTTGAGGACTTAAAAACAAGTTGAAGTAAATGATAAAGATGAAAACAACTTTCCTGTGACACTACCTTCCTCAGAATACTTTCATAATCATTGTTTCTCCTTTATCAAATTCAAACTTTTCTCCATGTCTGCCATGATTTGTATTATCTTTCTGCCATAATTTCCTGATGCTCTTCTCCTATTTGTAAAGCTTCTTTACATGGTTCAATTTGATTATTACTCTGTTTGTCTTACACTGGCTGTCAGTCCTTAACATTAATTGCCCCTGCCATTCTTCCTCTTTAAAGGAATTTCTAGCAGTTCCACCATTTACACTTTAAAGTGTCTGGGCTAAACACATCAGTAACCATAACACAGATCACAGCAACATGAGACTGGGCTGGAGATTTAGCTCAGTAGTTCTAGTGCCTGCCTAGCAAGTGCAAGGTCCCAAGTTCGATCCCTCATACCACATACCACAATGCTGGGCATAGTGATTCACACAAGACCCTGTCTCAAAAATTAAAAAGGAAAAAAAAAAAAAAAAAAAGCAACATGAAGCTGTGCTCCTCTTTTCAACTCTGCCCAGAGCTGTACATCTAAAGATCATCCCTGAGCATCAGCCTTCACTCTTCCACCAGTACAAAGCCATCAAAAATCACTTGCCAATAATCAGGTAAAGGGAGACTGCAGAGACAAGCAAGGGCATTTCTGATAAGACAAAAACTTAACTTGCTCTCACCTTATGGCTTAACAATTGTGCTCCTTGCTATTTACCCAAATAAGGTGAAAACTTACACTCATACACACAAAAAAACAGAATGTGAATGTTTATAGAAGCTTTATTTATAATTGCCCAAACATGGAAGCAGCCAAGATGTTCTTCAGCAATTAAATGGATAAATAAACTGGCACATACTAAAAATAGGCTATGACACAACACTTTAGAACTCTAGCCTCTGTGTGTAGATGGAGGAGATGAGAAACATTTATGAGAGGGACTGAGTTTAGCAGAGGGCGGCTCGGGAAACGGTGACTGCAGCACCGAGTCTGCGTCACTGAATCTGCGCCGGGTTTGGAG
>PVIR01001238.1:80011-131294 GCA_004026965.1 Petromus typicus | reverse complement strand
TGCCTGAGTTTAGGAAAGTCTTCCCTAAAGATGTGACGTCCTTGGTGGATGCAGAGCTCCTAAGACCCTGTTTTTCAGCAGTAGATTCTACATCCTTCCTCTAGGTGCAGGGGTTTTGGCACAGGATGCTCACCATATTCCTTTGCTCTGTAGAATCTGCAGTGATGTCTTCTCTCTGATTCCCATCATTTCTCATCTCTTGAGCCCGTGTTGACCATTATTGTGCTTTGTTTTGTTTTCTTCACATTTCACTTGCTCCTTTTCTAGTTTCTTGATATTAGAGGCTAAGGGTTTGGTTCCTTTCTTCCTAATAGACACTCTGTACAGGGTCAGCCAAAGCTTCCTGTAAAGCAGGGGTCCTCAACTCCTAGACCACAGACCAGTACCAGTTTGAGACCTGTTAGGAAATGGACCACATAACAGGAGGCAAGTCAGTGAAGCTTCACCTGTATTTGCGTACAGCCACACCCCTATGGCTCTTATCACCACCTGATCTCTGCCTCCTGTCAGAATGGCTGCCCTTAAAAAAAAAAAAAAGAATGGCTGAACCCTACTGTGAATTGCACAGGTGAGAGATCTGGGTTGTGCACATCTTAGAAGAATCAAAGGCCTGATGAGCTGAGGCAGAGATGAGGCTGTGATGCTAGCATTAGGAAATATAATTATCATGTATCACAAACATATATGTAAAAAAATAATCTCCCCTACAAAACTATTCCCTAGGACCAGAAAGTTTGGCACTGTTGTAAAGAACCAGAAACTAAGTATTTCAGCCCTGTTTCTAGTGACAGTTTTTATCTTAATGCTGATTTTACTCAATATTTGAAAAGACCCTAGTTTTTCTGTGTGTACTATTTGTATGGAACATCTTTCTCCTCAACTCATTTATATCTTTGAATCTCAGTGTGTCTCCAGCAAAGACACAAGTTAGGTCTTATTTTCCTTCAATGCAGGTTGGTCTCTGCTTTTGACTGGACTGCAATCCATTCACATTTGGTATTAGGATTGATATAGTTAGACTTGCTTGCCATTTTTTCCCATAATTTACCAGTTTCTTCTTTGGTCTGGTTTTGTATTTAATCACAATTTTCTAGTGTATCATTTAAATTTAAATTATATCATTATTTTTAATCTATGTATATATATTGAACATTTTTAGTCATTGCTCTAGGACTAACAATTTACTTATCAAATTTTACTTCCAATTTGTGCTAATTTATTTCTTCTAAGATATAGAAATTTTACTTCAGTTTGAGCCCGTTTCTACCCTCTTTTTATACTATGGTTACACCTACACTCAACAGTACAAGTTATAACAATTATTTAAATAATTGTATGCCTTTTAAAGAGGCCAAGAGAAGAAAATATATCCATAGAAGGCTTTAAAATGTGTAATATTTTACTACATCTGACTCTCTTCCTTTTCTCTGTGGATTCTATCATTCCCTCTTATTTTGGCTTCACTTCTACCTCTCTCCTTTTTGTTGTTATTGTCTATTAAGTTTCTACATGTTATAGCCCCAGTGCAATTGTTTTTTAGGAAGAGAGAGGGAATATGTAATTCTCCTGTCTCGCCTGATCACCTTTACCAGAACTCTTTATATTTTGCTGTGGCTTTGTATTACTGTCTACTGTCACTTCCTCTTAGCCTAGAAACATTGCCTGAATGTTTTTCCTAAGGCAGGTCTGCCATCAGTCAACACTTTTGTTGGTTTTTTTTTTTACCTAGGCTATCTCTACATCACTTCCCTTTGTGAAAAGTAATTTTCCTGGGCACAGAACTCTTGGAAACTTGGACATGCATCGAATGCTTTCCAGGCCTGCCTTGCCCAGTGGGCGGTCAGCTGCTGGTATCACAGTGCCCTTGCTTATGACTGGTCCTCGCTCCCTCACCGCTGATCGGATCATCTCTTCATCTCTGGGTTTCAAGTTTCTCATTATATATTTGTGTATGAATTTCTGCATTTATCTTACCTGGAAGGTACTGAGCTTTCTTCCATTAGATGATCAGTGTCTACCAAATCTGAGAAATTTCAGCCATTATTTCTGCAAATGTTTTTCTCCTTTTTCCAGTACATCCTCTGTGTTCATGCAGAGGTTGCTGCTTGACTGTCCTGAATTTCTCCCCAGCTCTGACATTCTTTCCCTCTCTCTCACAATCACTATTGTGCTATCTTCAAGTTCACTGGTTCTTCCTTCTGTTGCTCAGATCTACCATCTCTGGTGAATTTTTTGGTTTTGTTCCTCTACTTTCAACTCCAGAATTTCCATGTGGTTCTTTTTATAATTTCTCTTTATTGATGGTCTCAATGGTATGAGTCATTGTCAACATGCCTTTGTTTAATTTTTTCAACATGGTTTTCTTTAGTTCTCTGACATTTTTAGTACCTCTCTTTGAAGTCTTTGTCTGCCAAGTGCCACATCTGGGCCCCTCAAAGTCCTTTTCTATTGCCTGCTTTTTTTTCCTGGATATAGGTCACACTTTCTTGCTTTCTGGCATATCTCATAATAGTGTATTGTGGCAGATATGAGTTCTTGTCTGCACCCAGGGTCCTGTTATTAGTGTTTGTTTGTTCCCTTGTCCATTTGTTAGATGATTCAGCTGAACTAATTTTGTGAGGTTTATGTTTCCTTCAGTTTGCATTCTCTGTGTCTCTATTCATAATCTTCCCCTTATTTTTACCTTTGGACCAGTCTTAAGGATTAGTCTTGTCTTAGCATAGTTTCTTGGCCAGCCACTGATTGGTCAGAATTTGTGCTTGAGCCCCAGAAACCAGTGAGATTCCCCCCTTTTTTCTGGTTTTTTGTGTAGTTGGAGACTTTGTCTATTCTGGGAATATATAGATTTACCCACAGTTCAGGCAACACCCCATCACTAGTCATAGGGTGAATCATGAGTGACCACCCAGTCTATTGGAGCAGGGAGAGCTGGCTTGAGCTGGGCTCATTCTCCCATAATTCCCCCATTAGACTACTACAAGCTTGCCCTGTACATTGCACACCAACATGTTACAAGCTGATCTTTGTCCGCAACACCCTAGAGTGTAAATTGTTCTACAATATGAACCAAAAGAAATAAGATCACTTGGTAGGGGAAGTTGCTGTCAATGTTTAGAACTAGCTATGACCCTCCCCTGGGCAGAAGACTTATATACTATGTAGCAGCCAAGTGTAGGACACTCACTCTTCATGGCTTGCCCGACTTTGGAGCAGGAGCCATGGAAGACAGGAGGGACAGGTTACCCCTGGGCATCCCATCATGCAGAACAGGTCTGTGACTCCCAGAGCCCATCCAGTTGGGATGTACCAGTGTCGGCTGGCTGCTGAGCACATCCAAGTAGCTCTTTCACACCAGGAGTTTGGAAAGGTGGGAATGCTGTGTGCTACCACATATGCTCAAGCCCACTTAGACAGCTCTGCTGCTCCACAGAGCTCAGGGGATGGGGCACCATGCTCTTCCCTACACATTGGTAGCTAGGATGAGAACAGACATCCCTGCTCAGAAGACATCTCTTAAGAATGTTAAGTTAGAGATGGCTCTATAATCATTCACTGGCTGCTGAAGTGGTGTGCATCAATTCATAATTTAGTTAAAACTCATTACCCAAAGGAAGGTCCTTGCGTTTGTGGGAGCTGGAGGAAGTGAGCATGCTGTGCGCTTAGCCTCTAGTCCCTTGAGACTAACTGGCCTGCAGCACAGTGTCATGGGTAGGGGCGGCCTGTGGCCCAAGTGCCTAAGCCACCACTGGCCTGGCAAGTTCATAGATTTTGTTGCAAAAATGCCCCTGAATTTTCAGTAAGCCCACCAATCAGATGGGCCCATTGTTGATACTAATTTGCATAAGACATTCATCTAGGGAAGAGGTTTAGCCAGCGTCTCACACTACCATTCCCAAAGCACACTTACCTTTAAGAAGATTTAAATGATAAAAGTGACTTATCTATGAGTCCCATTTATGATGGTTTCATTTCTTTTGTGTATATCCATGTATATCTTATATTACTTTGCTTCCACTTGAAAGACTTTCTTCAATATTTCTCAGTATACAAGTCCACCAGTGATAAATTTTTTAAAGTTTTCATGTCCAAGTGGTTTTTTGTTTGCCTTTTTTAAAAGATATTTTAACTGGATATAAAATTCTAGGTGATGAAGTTTTCAATCTGCAAAGAGGCTGTACCACTGTCACCCAGTCAACATTGTTTCTAGGACAAATCTGCTGTGACTGGGCCAGGGAGTTAGCTCAGTGGTTCCAGCGCCTGTCTTGCAACCACAAGGGCCTGGGTTCAATTCCCCCGTAACCACATACCATAATGGGCATGGAGACTCACGCCCAGCAGCAACCAATACCACATTCCACAGTGCCGGGCATGGTGGCTCACGCCTGTAATCCCAGCACTCGGGAGGCAGAGGCAGAGGCAGAGGCAGGAGGATTGCTGTGATGTGAGTTGGAGGCTGAGCTCAGGGCCAGCCTGAACTACAAAGTGAGACCCTGTCTCAAAAAAAAAAAAATCTGCTGTGATCTTCCTGCTCCTCTCAGTGTAAGGCACCACTGTTTCTGCTCCAGCTGCTTTTAAGATTTTCTATTTGTCACTACTTTTATGTACTTTGTGATGTACTTCAGTGGTGTTTTCCCACTGTCTCTTGTGTCTATGGCATATGAGCTTCTTAGACTGTGGATTATATTTCTCATCAAAAGTGAAAATTTTTTCAACCATTGTTTTTCCAAGTCTCTCTCTTTTTTTATTTTTTATTTTTTTTACTGTCACTTTCTCTCATTCTCCTGCAGGAACTAAAATTGTACATATTAAACCACACATTTATTGTCTCAAATGTCAGTGGTGCTTTTTGCATTTTTAAGGAATTTTCTGTTTCATTTTGAGTTGTTTCTGTTGAAATGTCTTC
Source organism: Petromus typicus (assembly GCA_004026965.1). Classification (NCBI taxonomy): domain Eukaryota; kingdom Metazoa; phylum Chordata; class Mammalia; order Rodentia; family Petromuridae; genus Petromus; species Petromus typicus. The sequence goes on along the minus strand of PVIR01001238.1, from coordinate 126,391 downwards.
AAGTTTGCTAATCTTATCTTCCGTAAAGTCTAATTCATCATTTTTTAACCCAGTGAATTTTTTACCTCAGATATTCTAGTTTTTCTCTAAAAGTTCAACTTGAGGTATTTCTGCGTCCTCTTCTTTGATGTTATGGGTGCTTGGGGCCACGAGAGAGAGAGAGAGAGAGATGAGCAGATAGATGGATAGACACACAGAAGGATGAATGAGTAGATGAGTGAATGGAGGAAACAGGCAAAAGGAGACCTCAAAACATGTTATACAAAAAATTTGAAAAGCTACTTGAAGCTTGCACATAGTGGTTAATATGTAAGACATTTTATTATGACTTTATTTATTTTAATTAACACAATGAATAAACTAGTGAATTTTTTTTTTTTTTTTTTAGGTTTTTTGAGACAGGGTCTCGCTTTGTGGTTCAGGCTGGCCCTGAGCTCAGCCTCAAACTCACATCACAATCCTCCTGCCTCTGCCTCCCGAGTGCTGGGATTACAGGCGTGAGCCACCACTCCCGGCACTGTGGATGTGGTACTGGTTGCTGCTGGGTGTGGGTCCACACCCAGCATTGTTATGTGGTTACCGGGGAATCGAACCCGGGTCCTTGCGCTTGCGAGACAGGCACCGGAACCACTGAGCTAACTCCCCGGCCCAAACTAGTGAATTTTTCATGAAGTGAGAGTTAAATGCAAATTGAAACCATATTTGGTGATATAATTTAATCAGTTTTAACCAACTTATCCACATCATTTCTGGAAAAAAAAAATCTTGTGCATAATGTCATCTATAGACAACATTATGTCTTTAAAATAAAAAAGAGATTAGAGGTCCCATTTGATCCAGTGATCACTCTGCTAGGTATATACACAAAAGAATTCAAAGACTCATATCACAGTGACATATGTGCACCCATGTTTATAGCAGCTCAGTTTGTGATTGCTACATCTTGGAAACAATCCAAATGTCCATCAACTGGAGACTGGATAAAAAGCTGTGGTTCTTCTACAGAATGGAGTATTACTCTGCCATAAAAGTGATAAGTTTGAATCATTTACACTTAAATGGACATACCTTGAGGATATCCTCATAAGTGAAATAAATAGGTCACAGATATGTAAATATTGCATCTTTTCTCTGATATGAGAAAATAAAGATGTAAATGAGTTCTAGAATTGTGTGTTATATATTGTGAAATAGAAAATACTCAAAGTGAAATAGAGTGAAGGAGGAAAAATAATAAGATTATAACAAAAAAGAAAGGAAACAAAGTTTATGTATATGGGGGAGTGGTAGGGTGGGTAGGGCTATGGGAAAAAATGAAAATTAAGTTGTGTCATATACTGGTACAAATTCTCATTGTGGAGTGCAATCATGATGTGTATATGTAATGTACCAATAAAGATTTCAATTTTTAAAAAAATCAAAAAGAATGAAAAACCATCCCAGAAGAGAGCCTAGAGCCTCTGGCTGGGTTACCCAGGATGTAGTGGGGTGAGGACTAGCTGACAGGAAGGGGAGTGAGCAGGGCAGGCTGAGGAGGAGGTGGTGAGAGCCTGGGCGAGATCCGAGGAGGACCACGGCCTCACTGTCCTCTGGTTACACACTGAGGTAACAAGGACTTTCAGAGACTACGCACCACCAAGGTGCTGAGCATTATGGGAAAAACTCTATGGACACTAACTAAGAATTCCAGGGCTACAGTGTTCCCCGACTCTCAAATCCTAGGTGCCACAGCTGTGGGATAAGCAATAAAGTCTTGCTCTCTAGGGTGCCAGGCTCCTGCCTGCCAGTGTAGGAACAGTCTAATTCCTCTCCTTTTCCTCTAATCGAGATAGCTGAGTTACATAGACAAGCCAGGTGTCCATCTGAGGCGCTGGTTACAAGGAAATGGAAGTCTGGGCTTCCATATCTGGAAATTTTGCCTCAGCAAATCCTTAGGTGTTCTTTCCCATTTAGGTCATTATCCTTTTTTTTTTTTTTTAAGACTTTATAATTTTACTTGAATTCTTCTAGTAGTATTACCAATGCTTTTTTGTGAAGTAATTTCAGAGATGTATACCACTAGTCCTGCTGAATGTGTAGGGTATGAAGCAGAAGGGCCTCTCTTGAAGGAGACACTCATGGTCAACTTCACACACATACACTTATGAGACCACACGTGGACATGGACACAGGAGAACCACACACACAGAGACCACAGGCCATCAGTGGATTATAATGAATTCAGCCCGGAACCCGTGGGCCATGCTGCCCTTTCTCCTTCAGTGCAGGTGAGGCCCAGAGTGGCCACCAGTCTCAAATGCCAGACAGTTTCCTCTGGTCTCACCCATCTGCCACCCTTGAGAAAACTGTTTTGGGTTTAAATCAATGCCTGTTGGGCCACAAAAGATTATCTCAGCAAGATAAGTAAAAGGTAGGAAAAAACTCATCTCTCAGGGAAGGTCATAGCAATAATAACAATGACAACAGCTTGAAGAGCAGCAGTGAAAAGAGGAAGGAAAAGCACATGGAGAACAGAGATTGCTTCCTGGGGACCGTTGCATCCTCGAGCTACAGGAAGGGACAGATGTAGAGCTGGACTCTCCAGCCCTGCTCCCCACACACTGGCTGGGTACACGCTCAGCTGCCACACTCAGAAACCATCACTGCAGCTGGACTGCAAAAGAAAGACCTGGGCTAACATAACAAAACTCTTACAGCATATGAGTTGCAGGCACAGATGGATCCAGGGGCCAAGTGGATCCTTGTTTCTCTGTTTCTTTCCAGGTTTCAGGTGGCTTTTCTTGGAAGCTTAATCCTCAACAGTTTCTGCTTGTGGCAGGAATGGCTGGCTATCTCCAGGTCCAGGCTCACCTGGCATCCCCATCTCAGAGGCGAGGACTGTCCTTTCCAGGAGCTCTGACCAGAGTCTGTGGGCAGGCTGGCTGAAGACTCATCAGTGTCACCATTGGACCAACCTTGATCCACTGCCACACAGAAGCGAGCCAGGCAACTCTAAGCAAGGACTCTGCTTGGAGGAGGGAAACTAACCATCCAGAAGAACGGAGTGGGGCTGTCTCAGCCTGGGACGTACACAGGGCGGATGGATGCACTCTGGCGTCTCTGATGGCCTAAAGCCTCCTGCAGTCTCTTCGGACTTCAGTTTGCCCTCGTAGAAGACTTCCCACCTATCACAGGGCTGCTGCACACGTGGGGATACTGTGGAATGGACAGACTGGGACTGGTGGTGAGCCTCCCACCAAGGAAGTTGGAAAATGAGCAGTTTTAGGAGGTGATGGGGCCCAGGGAGCACAAGCACCAAGGAGGAGGCCAGTCCCATGTGAAGAGAAGGCTGTCGACTGAGCTTCCAGGAGCCACACTTAACTTCAGCATGTTGGGTTTGTTCAGTCTCCACAGAGGACCCCAGTCTGTTGACCTGTGGATGTGAGGCTCTGGGCTTATCATGTTAGAAACAGGCCTTGGGGAGTCCAGATTGCTGCCGCAGTCAGATGTGATGGCACACATCTGTAATGTCAGCACTCTGGGAGGCTGAGACCCAAGAATCATGAGTTCAAGTCCCACCTGGGCAACCCAATGACTTAGCCAGACCCTGTCTCCAAATAAAAAATAAAAATGAAAAAGAATTAGGGATGTAATTTAAGATGAAAACACTGGACTCAATCCCCAAGTCAAGGAAGGAAGGAAAGTAGGAAAGAAAAAAGGAAGGAAGGAAGGAGGGAGGAGAGAAGGAAGAAGGAAGGAAAGAGGGAAGAGAGGAGAGGAAAAGAGAGGAGAAGTTGCAACCACTTTGAGAAACTGTCTGGCAGTGTCCTAAAAAGTCAACTGCCCATCTGCCCTGTGTCCATCCCACTCTTGGATGATGCTCCACAGACAATTGTGAAAGAATGTTCATGGCAGTGTCACTTACGGGCACCAGGGCCGGTGCAGCACACTGAGTGGCACCTGATTAGCCCAGACCGAAAAGGGGACGTAGGGACGATCCTCAGCGGAGCAGGCCACACACCATGATCCCCCAAATGACCTTTCAGACAAAACCTCTGATACCACACTGCAAAAAGGAGGCCAGAGTCACTGCCCTGAAACTCCCCTGCCGGCCTGGAAACCAGCTCAGTGGCTGCTTTGGGAGGGGGCAATGACCAGGAAGGGTCACATTGGGACCACCAGGGTGACCTGCGTGTGCTGCCTATACACATTCTGTCAAGTCCAGCTGAACGGTACATTTGAGATCTGAGCACTCACTGATCTAAAGTGCACTTCAAGAAAAGCCTTCCAAGCAAAGGAAAGAAGTCAGGCCTGAGGGAATCAATCGGTAGGGTTAGAAGTCGGGACAGGAGACCCTTTGTCCAGGGGAGGGGCTTCTGGATGCTTCCTGTCCAGGCGCTGGCCCCTCAATGGGCTTGCTTTGTGATACAGTGAAGACTCATACACTTGTGGTGAACAGACCTCTGTGCCACTTGGGTAAAATATTTACAGAATAAAAAGCCTCAGCATAGATTGGCTCAGAACTGCTACATCCGGCCACTAGGACCCTCCTGCCTCCACATCTAGAACTCCTTCCTGAGGCCACCATGGACCACAGTCATGCTGCACCCCTGCCACCACCCAAGGGTTCATGATCCAGCCACACCATCTTCCTGCACAGGGCTCCTCAGGTGGGGTGCAGAGTGAACCCAGCTGGCAGGGATCCTGCTGCAGACCTCAAATCTTTAGCAGAGGCTCTGAGGCTTGCATTCCTTCCCCCACCTCCTTGGGCCTGAACCCTCAATTCATGGAGAAACCATTCTTCTCAGGGCCAGGCCTGCCCCAACCTGAGATTGGATATCCTTCTCTGGCCTGTCCCTCCACAAAGCCCAAGTCCAATAAGCCCAAAGCCCTTCATCCAGCAGGGCCAGGACCCAAGACAGCAGACCCAGCGCCTGAGCTGCACGAGCAGCTGGGGTGGTGGAGTGGTGGGGTGGCTGGGCCACCAGCTGGTGTTTGGGAAGAATGGAGACCTGGGCTCCCTCCGGTGGGACGGGCCAGCCGCCAGCCCCCTCCGCCAGAAGCCCTTCAGGCCTCAAGTCTCCCCCACCCCCATTCCTCCCACCTCCAGACCACCCTGATTAGCCGACCTGCCTTCCAGACAGCTGGGGGCATCACGTGCCTGGCCCCAGGCCTGAACCCCCAGGGAGATCCGGCTCCCAGGCCGTGCTGGGCCTTCCCTGGTGGAGCAGAACGTGCTCCCAACATGTCTTCAGAGACAGCGGTGTGGCACAGGCCTGCTTTAAATATCAAGGTTTCCAAAGATCAAAAAAGAAAGGAAGGTATTTTGGAAACATCTAATGTGCCAGCTAATTAAGCATCTGATTATTAGCAAGCTTGCTCAGAGAGGAAGGGAGAGGCAGCCAGGCCCCACAGCTACCCTCGATAGAAGTCAGATGGAGGAGAGCTCCTCACACCAAAAGCTCAAGCAGTAAAACAAAAACAGACAAACAGGGCTACATCACACTTAAAAGCTTCTACAGTAAAGGAAACAATCAACAGAGCAAAAGAAATATCCCTTCGGGATGGGGAAGAGTATTGCAAACACTGTGTCTGATGAAGCCGATCTCCAGAACATATGAGAAAATCTTACAACTCAGCAACCACAACAAAATCCCATTAAAAACCAGCCAAAAGGCTGGAGTAGACATTTATCCAAAGATGTGTAAATAGTGAACAAGCACACAGGACACACACCACGCCATTGATTGCTACCAGGATGAAGGTCAAAGCCATGTCAAAGCCTCTCACCTCCAGGATTGCTGCTGTCAGAAACAGAAATTGGAGAGGGCTGCCAAGGATGTGGAAAACTGGAGCCCGTGCATGGCTGGTGGGGTGAAGACTGGTGCGGCTGCTGCAGAAGATAGTGAGCAGGTTCCTCGGAACTGGAATTACCAAGTGCTCTACAGATCTCACTCGTAGCCACATGAGTTGAAATCAGCATCTTGAAGGAATGTTTTGCACCTGCGTTCATGGCAGTGACATCAGCCAGGTCACCTCCAAGGCCCTGGCATGAGGACCCTGTGTGGGCTGGGCCTAAGGCAGCAGGGGTCTCAGAGATAGAAAGACAGAGCGACCATCACGATCAGAGACCAGGGCTTCCCTTCCAGGCTGGCACCCAGGCCAGGGCCACAAGGAAACTCCCAGAGAGAGGTTATAGCATGACCCAGGAACAGGGCAGCAAGCTCTAGTAGGGGCTTGTGGCTTGGGGAGGTGAGAGCAGGCTAACCGGAAGGAGGAGGCCAGACACTGCCCTCGGGTCCTCTTGCAGAGAGACCTGGGGTCAGCCACACCATTTGCTCCCTTTCCTTTCCTCCTCCCCACATTTTTTTTTTTCAGTTCTGAAGACTGATCCCAGGCCATCACACTAAGCTACATCCCCAGACCTTTGCTATTTTTCATGTTGAGACAGAATTTCATTGAGTTGTCCAGGCTAGTCTCAAATTTGAGATCCTCCTGCCTCTGCCTCTGAGAGCTAGCATGACAAGCAGAGCCACCACACCTGGTTTCATTCATGTTTCTTGCCAAATAAGGACACATATTACAGAGGTCCTGTGAGCTGTCAGATATACCTGCCCAGAGTCCCAGAGACAGGAGGGGTCAGGGCACTGAGGTGACAGATGCAAGCAGCCAAGGCCACAGGCACCTGCCAGCATGGTGGGAAGAGAGCCAGAGGCCTCTACACAGGGCTGAGCAGCGCGGCCTAGAGATGAGCTAGCCTGTGAGATCCCTCCAGGTGAGCTCTTCAGATCCACCCGCCAGGAGGCCCCGCCCTCAGTGAGCAGAAAGTGTGAAGGGGCGGGGTCACTGGAGACAGGCTGGCTGCAGTCACCTTGAGTGGAAGGGAGCAGCTGAAGAGAAGGGAAGGTGTAGACAGGAGCGATGGCCCTAGTCGCCCCCACCTTGGCTGATAACCTCATGCTCTGAAAGGGGACAAGTCCCAAACAGAACTAGAGGACTTACATGTGAGAGAGCAGAGGTCCCCAGGTGGGAAGGGCCTGGAGGATCCCATGTAAGACAGCAGGGTTCCCGGAGTGAGAACGCCTGGGCTTGGGCGTCTGTTTGACCTGCCTTTGGGGCCTCTTTCCCATATGCCTGGGCCTTCACCCTTCCATCTGTGAAATGGAATGCATGGGGTTTTCTAGATACACCCCACGGCCCACTGTTACTGGGTCAGGTGAACCTATTGTATTGTGCACCCTGAGACAGTGACAAGGGGCTGAGGATGTAGCTCAGTGGCACAGCACCTGCCTAGCAAGCACATGGTCTTGAGTTTGATTCCCAATATCAAAAAAAAAGTCAGTGACAAGCCCAGGTCCAGTTCAGTGCAGCTGGGAGGACAAAGCGAGGCGCAAGCCCCTGAGGGGAAGACATCTGACACACACTACTCAGACACTGCACAGGACATGTCTGAGCTTATAGCAGCCCACAGGTTCATGAGTCCTAGAGGGTGGAGCCCATGTCTGGAGGTTCATTAACTCCAAGGTCAGCAGGGATCCAGCCCACAGGGTTGGGAACATGGGGAATGCCCAGTTTCCTGAGGGTGTCACTTCCACTAGGCAGGCGACCTTCCCCTAAGTCCCCAGCCTTTAGTTCCTTCACGTTTATCGCAAATACCCATAAAGCTGGAGTGAAAGCGTGACATTTTACTACTTGTTTTCTTTCTCACACATTCTTTGTTCTTGGGTGCTCTCCCTTCTGCTGCTTTCTTAGGGGTCAGTCAGTGCCGATCTCAAGGTGTGGGCCGGAGACCCTCCTCAGAGCTCCTCAGTGTCTCTGTGGGGTAAAACTCCTGCATGACACCGAGCTAGCTTGTGCCCTGTCCTCTGACGCCCATTCCCTCTATGTGCACAGGTCGTTTTCCAGACACTGTGTGACAATTGGCATCACAAAGACTGAGTGCAAAGGCAGGGAGGCGCCTAACGTTAAAGAAATTCACAAAAGTGTGAAACAAGGCTGTTGTTCCCACTGTTTATTTTGGAGAATATGACTATTTTCCCTCATAGTGCTGTTCAACGTACAATAGGTCTATTATTGTCGTAATGTAAGCAAGAGCTGGATTTGAGGATACTCCTTCCTTTCTCAGGAATGAGCACATGCAGCTCCCTCCCCTTGCCTTTGTGTGACCTTGGGGTGAGTTGCCGTCCACCCTGGCCTTGGTCCCAACCCCAGGACAGGACTCATCGCTCTGTCCCTTTGGCCACTTCTAGTTTTAGCAGGAAAATCCCTGCCAGCCCCTCCCTGTCCACCTCTGAGCCCATGGGCGGCCAAGGCAGCTCGGAGCTCAGGATGTTTTCTTGGAATCACATCCCAGTTGGCCAGAGGCAACTCCAGTTTGTCCAGGGAGCCTTGGCTCCATCCTCCTGGAATCCTGCCCCTCTCCGTGCTCACGTCCAGGCCTGGGGGCAGCCAGGAGTGAGCGGGAGGGCTCTCGGCCAGGCGCGTGGCCGGGGACGGGCCATGGGAGCTGACTCTGCGGGCCCAGAGGCCAGCGGCTCCCTCCTCACTGGTTCATTTCTCAACACGGGGAGGCCGGTGAGCTCTTCCCGTCCGGTCCCCTGGAAGAGGCTGGACAGAGGCACAACCCAGCTCAGGCAGGCAGGACTCAGCTAGGCCTGTTTCTTTCCAGCTGTCCAAGAGAGTCCAGGCCAGGCTCTGCCTGAATGTTGCCAAGGACAGAAGCTGACGGCCGTGACCCAGGAATCCCCTTGAGCCTCCCTTTGGAAGAGTAGGTGTCCTCTAGTGAGGCAGCAGCAGCAACCTCAACACACACCAAGCAGGCAAGGCTCTGAGCAGCTGCCCACCCCAGCTAAGCTCCGGGTCTCCACGCCAGGGCTCCTGCCCCTCTCTGGTAGCAGCTCAAGGAGCCAGAAATGGGCCCCGTGTCCCTGCCATCGCCAGCAGGAAGGACCACGATCTCAGCAGCTGTTTGAGCTCTGGTTCCTTGTGCTTCAGTTTCTGCTCTGAAAAAAACTGCCTGTGGTGTCATGTAGGAGAACAAGGTGCCCACAGGGCAAAGGCCTTAGCTGCTTCAGGCTGGCCTGGCACTCAGAGCAGCAGGAAACAGAGCCGAGAGAGGCCTCAAGAGGCCAGGAAGACAGGGGTTGTCCCCACTCCCCGAAGCCCCCACCAGGACATCTGCCCACCTCTTTTTGCAAGCGGTCCCCAGGTTCCTTGGTGTCCACTGGGTGACCCATGCGTTCAGATGCCTCTGCTCCGGTCCTGGGAACCTCTGGCACCTGACTGCCCCGGAACTGTCCTCAAGAACAGGGCTCCAGTCAACAAGCAAGAACAGCAGATCCAGTCTAGACTGGATGTGCCTCCCAGGCCAGTCTTGAACCATTTCCCTGTGGAATTCACAGAATCAGAGAGGCGGGTCTGATCTTGGCTCCTGTGCTTACGACTTTGGGGATTCAGCAAGATGGAGATAGGTGGAAGAGGATGAATGTGGAGGTGTTGGAGATGAACGTAAGTGGGTACAGGTGAGGTTGGTTGGTGAAAGAGAGATGGAGATGCCCGGAAGTGGATGGAGGTAGAGCAGAGGCGGAGCCTGGGCTGGAAGCTGCACACACCTGCTTGTGATTCCAGCCACTCCAGGTCAAGTGACTCAAGTCATTGGAACCCACGATCGTTGCTTGCAGATGTCCCGTAGGACCTAGGGGAAAACATTATAGTTTTGAGCTTGACATGTGAGTTGATGGCCCCCATTTTTATTCAACCTTTGAGTTGGTGGGAAGTGAGGTCTATTTTGTTCTCTGAAGACATCTCATTTTTGCACCACCTTGTGCTTGGACATTTTCCTGTCCACAGCATTGCTTTTGTGACCTGCCACGTGGCTATGTGCAAGCCTATTTCTGAATTCTTTTGGATCCACATGACTGTTGTGGAAACTGCTACTTCTCTGTCTTCGTTACCAAAGCTTTATAGAAAAGCTGAGTGGAGTGGACCCTCTAGCTGCCTTCTTGATTCTGTTCATTTGGGGTTCAGGAGCCAGAATTCCTCAAAGAATCCACCTCCATTTACCTCCTCCGCTGATGGGGCTGTGTGGAGCAGGAGATGCCCAGACGAGGCTGCAGGTTTGGATTTGGGGTCTATAGGGACTTGAAGTATTTGGAGGTTGGGGGAAGCTGAGAAAGTGACTCTGGGGAGGAGAGAGCTGCAAGGACAGGCCCAGGAGGACCACACAAAGGTTGTCATATCCCACAGGTGCGCAGAGACCTTCAGTCCCAGAGACAGGGATGCAGAGGCCCATCTAGGCAGTGACAGCTCCAATGGCCTGGGCCTCGTAGTCTCTGTTTTCATGACTCAGTGCCCCTGGCTCAAACTCCTCCACCATCCACACTCCCAGGGAGAAGACTGCCTGCTTTCTTCTGGGCTTTGGCTCGGGCACAGCCCTTTTCACAGTGCCCAGCCCTCAGCCAACAACGGCTCATCCAGCACAGCTGGTATCCCTGATACAGAAAAGGGCAGTGGGGACAGGAGAGCATTTTTAAAGCATAAGTCATGCTTCTCTGAAAGAACACAGCAGGCACTGCCCAGAGAAGGAGACAGGCTGACCACACTGGTGTGACAAGGTGGCCCTTCATGTCAGCAGGGATGACCTTGTCAGGTCCCTAGTGATATGCAGGCATCATTCCTTCGGGTGTCCAGGAACCCTGAGAGGAGCCCAGGGCCCCGGGTCTCACAAAGCCCAGGACAGTCTCACATGGCTTCATCTGCATGCAGGTGAGGGGAAAGGCTGGGTGCCACTTGAAGCCACTCACAGGGGGCAGACTCAGGGGCGCTGGACAAGCTGGCTCCCCATCATCCTGATCCAGGCCTGGGGGGACCTGGAAGTCCCCTGTGGGAATCAGAGGCCCTGAGTTGCCAGTCAGGCCAGGTTGGGCAGTTTCCTAGAGGGCGGAAATTGGCTCCCTGCCTCCTTATCTGCAGAAATGGATGGCTGTGTGCACAGAGCGAGTGGCCGTGTGCAGGAGCGGACTACTGTGTACTCACCATTACTTTTCTCATCTCTGAGACAAAATACCCAACACTCCAGGTTAAAGGAGGAAAGGTGTATTTCTGCTCCCTGTTCTTAGAGGTTTCAGGCCATAATCAGCTGGCTCCAGTGCAGGGTGGCACGGTAGAGGGACATCGTTGGTGGCATGGCAAGGCAGGCAGAAGGTAGTAACAATGGCAGCAGCCTATCTCTCCCTCATTCCTTTCAGGCTACTCGCCATCCACACCCAGGGTGGTCCTTCCCATTATCCACAAGCAGAACTACACTAAATCCATCAGTGGGTTAATTTAATAATCACACCATAACCCCAGTCTCACATCCCAGATCCAGCCACCTCTGGAAAGCCTCACCTATGACCCCAGGAGGTTTTGGAGGAACAGCTAAATACGAGCCATAATGTATGGAGAAGTAGACAGTGGTTTCCAGGACAGGCAGGGGCTCCCACCCACACAGACAGCCCAACAGGTGCAGGCTGGGAGTGCAGCTTCCGGGTTGGAGGAAAGAAAGAGGCTGATTCCAGCTCCAGGTAGCTGACAGCCAGGCAGACATGGGTGGCCCCTTGAAAGACAATGGGGGAGCAGGGCTCACAAGGATGTGTCCTCACTTCCAGGATGGGTCCTGCATGCTGAAGGGTGGCCCCAGAGGCAAGATCACCCTGCTACTGTTCATGTGGCACCTGCAAAATTAGGCCAGGTGTGGCAGGCTCCCGTAGGGTGGAAGTTGACCACCTGCCTCTGTCACTTCACAGTCAGACAAATGTGCCTGCTGGACCCGCTAAGGAGAAGACAGACTGCACAGGGCACCAACCTGACCTGCAAGCAGCCATTGCTACCAAGCAGATGTCCCCAGCCATTTGCTGACCCCTGGCCCTCTAACGGCCCCTCCATTGGTGGCTTTGGCTTTGGCTTTTGTAACCAGGCCCAGCATACAGTGCACCTTCACTCTGCTGGACAGAGACATAGAGAAACAAGGGAAGCAATCAGGCCACCCAGCCACAGGCTGCTTCTCACTCTCCCTCTACCTCATGTACTGCCAGGCCTGTCCTTTCCTGGCTGGGCCTGACACAGATTGAGACTTGTGCCAGGTTTTGCACTGTGCTCCAGTGTCACCCGTCCTGCCCCTTGACTCTGGACATGAAGCCAGGCCTACCTGCCACTCTCCTGATAGACATCTTGGGTCTCCAATGTGGAGACTGCTGATTTCCTACACAGCTTGTTTCAGAGGCCGTCATGACACGGGGTTGGGCCAGCTCCATAGCTTTTCTCCAGCTCCTTCCAACCCTCCCGATGGCCAGAGAACACCGTGTTTGGCCATGTGCAAAGGGTTTTAAAAACCATTTCATTATGAAACCCTGTTGCTCCCTACCTGCCTCGATCCTACGGTGAACAGTGGCTGCTGGTTCTTAACCATGTGTCCATCCATCTATCCATCCTCACACCAGCCCCTCTTGTTTTATTGGACACGTTTCAAGGTAAACTGTGAATTCATTGTATTTCACCCTGAGTTCCCAGCAGTATCTTTCAACAAAGCTCACACGCCGGCTACACTTGTACTACTGTAGGTCAGATCACAATAGTGGAGACACATCTTAAGGTGTCACAAGGTGAAGTTTAAAAGTTATGTCACCTGTGTGATCAAGCCCAGACAGAGACACCGGACCAGTACCGTGCAATGTGGTGGCCACAGTGGTCACCTGGATTTAGTTTAAATTGGACAAGATTTGCAAGTGGATCCTCTAGCACCAACCACGTGGCACTGACCACCATTGCCACTTTTCGGGGGATACACATGCAGGGTGCTCCCACCACCACAGAGCTGGACCGCACTGCCTAGAAGCTCTATTCACACCACATTCAGAACTTCAGATGGGGTTTCCCCTGAGTGATCTTTCTCAGTGGGGTTCCCCAGGCAGCTCGCCCCTCTGCAGGAGACATGGGGTGGAGGTCAAGCTCAGCTCCTCATGCCCAGAGGCTGCCCGGCTCCAAGTCTCCACCCAGGCAGAGTTGGCACAGCGCAAGGCTTCAGCTTCATGCCCGGGCATCATACAAACCTCTTTGCTGCTCCAATCCTGTCATGCATTTTTCATGGGAGGCAAATGGTTCTATGAGCATTAGTCTCCCTCCGAGGGGCCCAGCCCTGACACAGCAGCCTCAGGAACTTTGAAGTATTCAACCCAAGATTAATAAATCATAGGCTCAGATTGAAGGGGCCCTTAGCATTGCCTGGCTGAGTTATGAACTGCGTTTGTGCAGAAATGAGCCTGGCACAGGAGGAGAGGAAGCTGGCTGCTGCTGGCATGTACACCCGGCCCTGGCACCATGCCCTGAAGGTGGGCTGTGCAGCCTCAGCCATGTTGTTTGACTTCTCCAATCACCAAGATCCTCCCCGGGTCACAGGGAGAAGATACTCCAGCCTCTGTATCCCTTAACCTTCAGGGACGGAATCCAAATTCCTCAGGCAACTCCTCCAAACAGCAGGTAGCCCAGACCTGCTGTACCTGGACCCCACACACCCACCTCAGCCTGGCTTCCTCTCTCCCAGGAAGGCCATAGCCTGGCCAGCACTGGTCCCCAGCAGAGGCCTGAAAGTGAGGTCCACACTCCTTGGACACCCCTTGGCCTCCTACATAGGAAGGGCAGATGAGAGGTCAACAGGGGTCCCACAGAGACAGGCCCCAAGATGACATGTCAACACAGGCTTCACAGGGACTTGTGGGCTGGGCAGGACCCTCTGTGCTCACCTCTGAGCCAGGGGCCCTCCTGCTGGGCATCTTCACTTGGCCCTCACCTGGGTGTCCCCACCTGGGTCCTGCTGCCAACATCTATCAGGAAACCTTCAGGGTGGTCCAACAGCTTGCAGGAGCCAACTGTCAGATGTCCCCAGCAACAGGGGAGCAGCCTGCTAACCACATTCGTTACTAAAAATTACATTATACAAATTCAGAGCAACAGGACACATCAAGAGCAAATGTCGTAACTCTCCGAAGTCACCCCTTTCTTGCTACTTCAGGATGTGTCGTCTTCTGTGTCATCAGTCTGGTGGGGCACAGCACAGTAAGGCCTTGGTTTATTCTCCTGCACTGTGCCTACCATCCCAGGTGGCCTGACAGGCACAGCAGGACTCGGGCAAACTCTGCCCACGAGGCCCTTCTTCCAAGCAGCCAGCACCCAGCACCTCTGCAGGCACTGCTGCAGCACACAGTCCCAGTACTGTGGGAGATACACATGCCCACATGCAGGCTGCCTCTGCACACAGCTGTTGAAGCACACTCTCCTGAGATGACGGGAAACATGAGGAGCTCTCAGGAGATGCACTGGACCAGCAGGAAGCAGGGCTGAGTTTGCCAGAAGCCAGCTTCAACTTCACTGACAGGGTGAGGGGAGGGGGCTGCGAACAAAGCTGCAGCTGGCTGGGCAGCCTTGGCCCCATCTTCCGCAGCCTGCACTAGAGTTCTGTGTGGCCCTTGAGGGAGGCCGGCGCCCGCTCCCTCAGACTGGGCAGCCTCTCCTGGTCCCGTGGTCCTCAGGAAAGAAAGGCTTGGGCTAAGGACCCAGAGTGAGCCACAGAATTGAAAAGAGAGAAGGGTGGAGGTGGGGTTGGGGACTCAGCCCAGGCATCAGAGACAGGGGGGTCAGCCTGGGGTCAGGCAGCGGCATGAGTGGGAGAGGACAGCAAGCTAACATCAGCTAGCCAAGGGCCAGGGACCTGGGGCAGGGACCCAGCATCCAAGGCCAAAGACAGCACAAGTCCAGCTCCAGCAGGCTGGCCCGCAGGGATGTGTGGATGGTAGCTAGTTCAGCATGAGGGCACAGGGAACTCTGTGAGCCCAGACCACCCAAGCTATACCCCAAGTGAGCCCGGCTCCTCCCAGACCAGGTCACCACCCACCCTCTCTTCCTGAAGGTGCATGTTCCCAAAGAGCCAGATTTGGTGAGATTTCCTTCCTGGCAATGATGCCAACATAAAATAAGCACAACCAAATCCTGATGTAGTGTTGGAGCACCTGGGTCAAACCGTACCTGATGCCAATGGCCCAATGGTGTCTGGAAGGAGCCAAGAGGCTCTTGACCCAGTTTGAGTCGCGTTTCTGTCACTGGGGCTGGAAGGATCTCTGCCAGGCCCTAGCACAGCTTGGAGCTCCTACTGCTTCAAAGCCAGAGTCTAGCTGTGTCTTCCCTGCACAAGGGCCTCCTCGCCTCACCTCTTTGAGCTCCAGGCTCTCCTGCCTCTGCCTGCTCTGGAGCTCCCTCCTGAGGGAAGCACCCACCATAGTTACTGAGGGCATGAACCCTAGAGGCAGAGGTCTCTGAAAGGCTGAGCTGCAGCCCTCACGGTAACCTCCCTCTTCTGCTTGTCTGGCAGCACAGGACAGAGGACATGGAAAGCACCACCCTCGGGTCCCTTCCACCACCCGTGGCCATGTGAAGTAGGACAATGGGCTAACCGTCTCTGAAACTTTTGAGTTAAAATGCAGTGCACAGCACCCACTTCCCGAGACTGTGAGGAAACACAGGGAAGCATGAGTGACCAGCTAGCAAGGGGTGCTGGGCAGGGAGGTGCTGAGCAGACCACAACCCAGCCTGGTACTCTTACCGTCCTGGGGACCAGAGCCTCAGAGCTCTTCCCGCTGACTGCAGAAACTCGCTGAGGGGCTGTGGCTTGGCTGTTACTCAGACACCCTGCCTCGGGCCTGGGAAGGGGTGCAGAAGGGCATGTGTAGACCATCCCCTGACCCAAGAGATGGCAGAATGTGTGCACCCTCCTAGAGCTTCCCTGTCTGGAGAAACTTGGTTCCTCTGCAGTGAAACATGGGGGCGTCCTTCCTCCCCAGTTTACCCAGCCCTGGGCACATACTTCATCCCCTGGGCAGGAAAGGGGCTTGCCAACTGGGCTGCCCAGGTCTGGTATAGGTTTGTTGTTGACCATGAGCCTAGGCATCCTTGGGGCTGGGCCAGCCAAAGAGGGGACTGGCTGTCCAGTGGGGGACAGGGCACAGCTAGCAGGGAGTCCAAACTTTCACAGGCTTGGAGACTCCAGGCAAATTGGTGCCCCATTTCCCAACAGGTGCACCTCGAGGAGCCTCATTTCCCTTGTGCAGGGTGGAGGGGTCCTGGGGATCACAGTAGCCTCTCAGGCTGCACAGTGGGGCTCCCCATGGTAGCTGCACCTGGCTCCCCAGAGAACTGTGCTGAGTGACAGCTGCAGCTGAGAGTTCAGTGTCCTGAACAGGCCTGGTGGGCGGCAGAACCGCTCCCAGTGGCCCAGCCCCTCACCAGGCCAATAGGCCCCAGGGCCTCCTTTTTAGGGGTCTAATCCAGCCAGACACATATCCCCAGGAAAGCAAGGTGGGCAGCTCGGGTGTGCAGGCTCCCTAGAGAGTCTCAGGTTCTGGGTCACATAGTTTCCAAATGACACAGCTGCGGGTGCAGGCTGGCACAGGTAGGGCAGCCAGGCTCCCACATCGGGCTGAGAGGGCCCCCAGACACCCAGGACTGCCCAGGCCTTCCCAGTCTCCCAGCCCAGGCAGCCAAGGCTGTCATCTGTCCACCAGCCTTCAGGGAACAGCAGGCCACTTGTGCTGCAGAATAAGAGTGAAGACAGTGGACAGGCACCTACTCTGCATGCTGCCTGTAAGGCAGAATCACAGCCTACAGGCCGGCAGGGCCAGCTGGGCATGGCTGGGGAGCTAAACCAGATCCTAGGACACCCACAGCCCAAGCCCCAACACCAGCTGCTGCACCAAGACACAGACTTTCGCTTAGGAGGTCCCCTCTGCTCCAAGGGTTCGGGGCACAACAGCTCAGGCCTCCACGGAAGTATTTGGGTGGAGTCCCCAGGTCCCCAACCCGGGCCCTCTCTCACAGAAATCTCAGAAGTCCAGCACCCCATGGTCCTTTGCCACAGATCTCCACATCTCTGCCGGGAGCCCACCTGCTCTCCCAAACAGAAAAGCCTCTCTCCTTCCCAGAGAAGCGACTGGTTTTCCGGATGGAAATGCAGTGGCTATGCTGGAGGTGGGCACTGAGGGCACAGGTGAAGAAACCGGGCTTTGGGGCCCAGCAAGCCACCTCTTGGTTGTCTCTCTGCCCCTAGCCAGGCCAGCCCCTCCTCCGCTTATCTCCTTGGAACAATAGAGCTTCTTGAAATGGTCAAGATGGAAGCTGAGAGAGGACAATATTTCAGTTAGCATTAGCTTCGTGGCACTGTCACTGACTAAAGGCCTCTGAGCTGCTGCCCCTTGTGTCTCGGGGTTCTCTTCAGCCACAAGGCGACTGGGAGCCAATAACACGGACAGAGGTGCTGCCTCCATAGCAGTAAATTGAAGGCTACAAAGGAATTAGAAGCTTCCCGTCCCAGCTGTGGAGATGAGGGCTGGGGAGACCTCTGCCCTTCGGAGGACAGCCAAGGCCGGAGTGCAGGGTGATGGGGGAGAATAGGAAGCAAGCTTCAGACAGAAAGGAGGTTATGGTCAGGAGAGGGAGTTTTGCGACATGCATCCTCGGCCATGCACTGGCCCGGGGCTCACAAAGCCTTCGCTGCCTAATGAATTGATTTAAGGCTCAGGCCAGGTCTCCGGTGACATGTTATTTGTGTAACCTGCACTTCTCTATTCACATAGTAATTTTCACCCCCTGCAGTCAACTAGAGACTCGTTCTCACTGGATGTGGAGCTGATGGCAGGAGAGGCCGTCTATGGAGTCACCCGCAGAGGGGCCTCAGTGACACGGACAGTGGGCGCCGGATAATGTCTGGGTTATCGACACAGACCAGGTGCAGACAGGAATGGGCACGCTCCCCAGCCCCCAGGCGTCTCCCCCAATACCAGGCAGTGATCATCGGCCCTGTGCGTTTCTCTTTAAACACTTTCTAAATGCCAACAAAAGTTTGATTACAGTTTAGATGAGATGGAAAATGAGAGGAAGGAACTATATAATATTCGGCAATTAAATTCGTCTTTCTTTTTGTGTGGTTGTATTTCATTCCTCAGCTTACGCCATTTCTCCAAAGGACCTCACCTCAGGTCTGGTGGTTTGTGAACAATTTGTCCCTTCCTGGTGACAGCGTACACAGGGGGAAAGCATGATCTCATGGTGCAGGCAAGCCTAGTGATGCCCCACACAGGGGCCCATTGCTCTGAGGATGTTTCCTTGTCAACAAAAGGAGGAGGTAAACCTACTCGCGGGACTCAGGGGAATTCAATGAAGGACTTTGGTTTATGCTTCTCTGCACATGCCTGGAACACGACCAGCAGGCGTCCGGTGCTGAGCCTGAGCGGGTGGAACAGTATGGCCGTGCCTGGCCACTCAGAGTCCCTTGCTCCCCCTGCAGACACATCTGCCTGGCTCCTGCCAGCTGCGTTCCTGCTCTGGACTCCACCCGTGGCTTGCTAGGCAGCCCTGCAATAACCCTGGAACAATGAGATGACTCAGTTTCCCTCTTTAAAATGGACCAGGCCCTCTCCTGCCCATGGAGGGTTACTGAGTCAGTGTTTATAAAATGTGTCTCGGATCCAGGAAAGGGTATGGGGGGTTCATCAGAGAGGATCATCATTCTTTTACCCCAGAATGAAGGTGCAGGGGACCATCTCATCCTCGGGGTACAGGACTCCTGACACCCCCAGGAGGAGGGTCCAAGGCTCTAAGACCACTGCCCTACCTTCTGAGCCACATGCTCCCAGCATAGCCATAGGTGCAGGGAGGCCACAGGGCCACTGCTGGTTCTGTCCGGTGTGGGCTGATCAGTGTAGTGGCCACTGCCCAACAGGAGGGCAGAGGGAAACTGGGCAGGTGACTGGGCTGGGTATACCCCCTCACAGCCCTGTCTTTGGGCCACCTTCCCATCTCAGCACCCTCTGTCACGGAGCACCTCTGCAAATCTAAGATGGGAAAAATAGCACCCATAGCCTAATTCCTTGGTGGGGCAGAGAGCTGGCAGCAGCCCTTGGTGGCCCTGGGACATTACTTGCCTATACCACACCCCCACTGGGAAAGACCCATGACACAGATCCACCAGCTACCTCTAGTCTGTGGGGATCAAGGACTGAGGGCCCCACAGCCACCCTGCCCTGTCCCAGGCCTCTCAGTGCCCCCCTCCACTTGGCACCCTGCTCTCTGACAAGCCCTTCAGAGACTGAGTCAGACCCTAGAGAAGCATAAAGACCCAAAGAAGATGTGGTCCCCAGCTGTCCCCATTGGCACCCTGGCCAAACTAGGTGGTCAGTCCTGGTCATAAGGAGCCATGAGTGCAAAATACACACAGATATCAGCCTCAGTGCCAATGCCAGGCAGCACCACGGTCACAATTTCTACAGCAACAGCATGTTGAAGGAGGTGTGTGGATTATGGAGTTAAATATATGATTGGAATTAAATTTCACCCACCTGTTTCTTCCCACACTTTTTAATGGAGACACTGGCAAATTTTATATCACACCCATGGTCATGTGCCATGGCTGTCAGGCGTCTCTGACCTGGGACAACCTCCTGGGACACAGAGCTGAGGAAGGAGCCACAGACACTCCACAGAGCTAAGGGTTGAGGGCACTAATCTGTTGGGGACAGTCAGCTCAGAGGGCCAGAACCTGTGGCAGGAGACGCAAGTGCCCAGCCCCCTCTTGAATGTCCCTTCAGCTGGAAACCAAGGACAGTCTAGCCACTGGCAGGCACCATGCTGCCCACAGCTTCTTCTCTTGCCCAGCAGACCCGAGGTGAGGTGGACCATGCCAGCCACTCACTGGAGTAACCCCAGAAGTATCAGCTTCTGCACAAATGCCCCCCTGCCCAGGCACTGCTCCGGAACTCTCTTGCCCAGGCCCTGCAGCAAAGCAGCCTCACCCCTCACCCAGCAGCAACCCGGAGCCCTCAGCTCATCCATCACTGTCGACTGCTCAATTCTAAAGCCTGCCTGGCCTGGGCTGCTTCCGCCACCCACCAGGGAAGAACAGAAGGGCCCCACAGGGCGCCGGCCTCTGGCCCAGGTGCCCTGGTCAGGGTGGAAGGTGCACATCATTGGCCAGCTCCAGCAGAAGGCCAGCTTCCCCCCAGGGGTCACACAGCCTGGCCAAGCCTTACTGAGAAAGGAGATCCTCGTGCGGTCCAGCCCTGTGTCTGAATCTGGACCAGCACTCAGGGGCCTACAACAGGCACTAGCTCAAAGATCTCACTCAAGAGCCCCTTCTGCATCATGCTTTCTTGGACCCCTCTTGCTTCAGACCCCACTTCTGTATGACCCCCTCACCTGGATCATGTTGATTGGTTCACCTGCCCAAGGTGTCTGACCCTAATAAGGAAGAGCCATTAGTGTGGGTGACCCCTCTCTGAAGAGCTCTGCTGCGGGGCCCTGTGCCCAGAGACCAGGGACTCAATGTTTCCCTCAGCAGGTGGCTCCTGGGTCAGATCACCTGTTCACAGGGGCTCAGAGTAGGAGGCGGGTCCTGGCCCTCAGGGGATTTCTCTCCTCCTCTGTTTCTAAAACCCTTCCCTCTTTCAAGGTTGTCAGAAACAATCTGAGGAGCAAGTTACGTGAGAGGTAATTGCAGGAGTCTCTGATAAGTAGCAGGGGTGACTCGGAAGGGGCAACTGTTACCACCATGTATCCCCAACCTAAAGGGCGGTACAAGGCTTCAGGATGGGGTTAGTCACCAACACCAAGGAAGGTTCTTCCCATGAGTCTCTTCCACTGTATCCTTTGCAATATTTTTTGTAATAAAAGAACATGTTTCCCTGAGTTCTGTAACCTCTCTTGATACTTAACCCATGGAAGTGGTCGTTGGATCCTCGCTTGATAGCTGGTTGGTCAGAAGCTCAGGTGAAGCAGCCTGGGACTCAACAACTGGCATCTGCAACTGGGACCAGTTGTGGGGACTGAGCCCTCAATGTACGCTACCTCCAAGTAGACAGTGTCAGAACAGAACTGAACTAGGGGTTTGCTCAGCTGGTGATCTGCTGTGGAATTGTTTGCCGGCTATCAGAAAAGTGTTGTCAGAGAATAGAACTACATGCAAGACAAATGCCAGTCTAGAGTTCTTCTTAAGCGAGCTCTGGCCACCTAGCATGCAGCACACAGCAAGAGCAGAAGTGAATGAGTGGATAGATGAAGAGTGAATAATGGGTGGCGGCATGGATGCTGGTGGATGGATGGGTAGACAGATGGATAATGAATAGGTGGCTGGGTGAGTGGATGAATGATAAATTTGAGAAAGCAGGAAGCCCTGGTCCACCTCATTGACCATTTGTGTGTGAGCTCCTAGCACCTAGATCCTAGAACCTGTCTTATGACATGTACACCCATGACCAGGATGAAGCCAGTCCTGTCACAGAAGAGAAAGAGCAGGTTATACCTCTGCATTGCCAGTGAAGGAAGGAGTGGGAAGAGAGAAGCTGCCTCCTGTACCAAGGGCTCTGCTCCTGGACTGTTCCTACCTATAGGTAGCCTCACTGGCCCATTTTCAAAGAAAGGGCCATTGGTTTTCCTTGTGTTGCAGTGACTTGCTCAGGGGTGGTCTGCTCTGCACCTGGGGCTTCCTGACACCAGATCCAGAATGCTTTCTGTCCCCACCCCCTCTACCAGCACCACCTCAGCTGCCACAGCCGAGAGGAGGGGCAGGCTGTTCCTGGAGCCACCAGGCAATGAGAGGCCCCTGGCCGCCAACTTCAGCTGTTCCCGTGGCTGATACTTGAGCCCTGGACTTAGTTATTTTTTATCCATTAAGTAATCCTGGTGGAGGCCAGAAAGAAACTGAGACCCACTTCAAGCCAAGTCAGAGGGCTATGGCGATAAAAGGTCATGCTAAGAGTGGTTGCTAGGCCGCTCGTTTTCCCAAGCCAGCTTCTGAATGAAATCAGGACTCAGGGACTCTCACATGTCCAAGCTGGGCTCTCAGCCACCGCCTGGGCCTCGAGGCAGGTCTATGTTGAGACACACCACAGAGACACAGACCACCTGCATTCAGACCGGGAAAGTCTCTCCCCAGCTACGTGGCCCTCACCTCAAGCTCTTGTCCTGTCTGCAGAATGCAATCTCCTGACAGTGTGTTCATCAGAGTGAGGAGAAGCCCAGGAGTTCACAGTGGCTGCTCAGTAAGTGTGGCTGCCAGCCTGGTGCTTGCCAAAGGCATGAAGGCTCAGAGGCTCTAGGGAATTTATGTCGGATGCTCAAAAATCCATACTATAGGGGCCTTCAAGTCCTGCCTGGCAGAGGACCCAGCTTCACCAGTGCACTCAGTTGGACACAGCCCCAAAGCTGAGGCATACGCACAAGAGCCCTTTACTTCCTCAGAAATTCCTGGTTGAGCAACTGAAGAGAAACAAGAGAAGGACCACTGATCTAGCCCCAGATTCTCTGGAGACTCTCTCCTATGGGAACACTCTCAGCCATGCTAAGAGGAGTCTCAGGTAAAGGATTTTTTGAAGGCCGGACACTTCTGCTCTTTACTTTCCACATAGTTGAAAGCACAGCAGTGTCTACTGAATAAAGATAGAGCTAAATCCTTGCTGCTGCCAAATCCCCTCAGCTAGAGCCATGTTTGACACAGAAGTCAGCTGTTCGTTGGATGGATGGATGGGTGGCTGGATGAATACTGATAGTGCATAGATGAATGAATGGTGGGTGAAGAGTGGGTGGATAGGTGAATTGATGTTAGATAAATGAATGGATGGGTGAGTGAATGAACAGGTAGGCGGATGGGTGGGTAAAAGGTGATGGGGGATAGATGGGTAAGTGATAGGTAATGGGTGGATGGATGGGTGCAGCATGCACAAATGGGTGGATGAATGGGCAGAGGGGCAGGTGGATGTTTGGGTAGATGGATAGGTAGATGATGTATGTATGTACGTATGTATGAACACATGGTAATAGTGTTGAATTGATAATAGTGTTGAATAGATGAGTAGATGTATGTGTGGGTCAATAAATAGATAAATGGATGGATGGTAAATGGGTAGAGGGATAATGGATAAATGGATGAATGGGGAAATGAATGAATAGTTAAAAGGATGGGTAGATGCTAAATGGTAAATAGATGGGTGAATAAATGGGTAGATAGTGGATGAGGGTGGGATGGAAAGATAGATGGTAGACAGAAAAAGAAATGGTGGATGAGTTGGTGATGAATGGGTGAGTGCATTGATAAGTAGGTGAATGGATGGATGGTAGGTGAACAGATGAATGGTGATCAGATAGATCAATAAATGGATGGATGAATTAGATGAATGGATCTATGGATAAGGGGGTAGATGGAGAAATGGATGGATAAACGGGTAGGTGATGGATGGTGGGTAGATGAATAGAGGAATAACGGACGCATTGGAGGGTGAATGAATGGATGTGAATGGGCTGACCCAGCCCATATGAGCTCTAGACATCCAGGCAGGTATTGTTTCACCTGAGCAGCTAAAAGAAGGGTTTTATCCAAGGGTTTCCTGCCTCAGTTTCCCTGATGGGTCCAGGCCATCTCTTTTAGTTGGAAAGTCCATCCTCCAAGACCTACCCCCTCTGCTGTTTAATTGAGCTGAGTCCCTAGAGGAGACAGTCCTAGCAACTCCACCTGGCCTTCCTTTCCCCTCTTTCCAGAGTTCTTCCTCTCCTTGGGTACAGGATCTCACTCCATACCAGTTCTTGTACCACCTACAGGGTGGAGCCTGAGCTCCCTTCCATGGCCAATGTCTAACCTTTGACCACTAGGTAAGAGCTAGGTGGCCAAGGTGCACTCCCAGGTGTCCTCAACTTTGATAAAGGGTCTTCAGTTTCATTCCATAGCTCTAAGGAACATCTTACCCACCTACTTGCCTCACCTGGAGGCTGAACCTGCAGAGCCCTGTCACATTATGTGGATATTCAGTGTTTCTTTCCTAGGAAAGACACACACACAGAGAGAATCCTACAGGGCCTGAGCTATCAGCATGGGTCAGCGAAAGGCTTTCACAGGGCCCTGGTTTCAGATTCTTCCACATCCGGGGCTCCCACCCCTGGCCCTGAGCCCAGGCCTGGACCTTCCCTGCACTCATAGGTCCAAGCCAGAGCATGCGGCTCCCCAGGCACAGGAGAGGCTTAAATTCCATTCAGCAGGGCCCCAGTGGACACATGAGTCAAAATGGGATGTGCCAACTTCCAAGCACATGTCCTAAGCCTGAGAAGACACCAGGGCCCTTTCAAAATTCTCCTTTTATCAAGATGCAGTTCACTGGCTTCCACAGTTCCCTGGATTCCACATCAGGCCTTTCTGAATTACAGCATATTCTCCCCAGCAATCTCAGTTTATGTTTTTTGCCTCCCAGAAATAAGATGTATCTCAGGGCATCTTCCCAAGGGCCCTCTGGAATCTGAGGTAGGTAGGTGGTAATCCAAGGTCCCAGGGTCCTGACACCCCACACTCAGACCCTACAGCCTCTGAACAGGAAAGCGATGCCACATTTGTGAGCTGGGGCAGGAGCCACTTGCCTGAGGAGAGTTTGGGGTCAGAGGAGGGTAGGAGAATCTCCCCACCAAGCAGGCCAGAAACTCAGAAGCATGGGAAGTTGAAGCACAGCAAACTCTGTAGGTACAAAGCTTGACACACAGTACAGGGATGACCTCCTCCACTGAACTGGATATGGCCCTCACCGCCTTTGAGCTGGTCTGGAACCCGACTACTACTTTCACTTTGAGTATTTTAATAGATTTTTTTCCTTTTATTTTATTTTATTTATTTATTTATTTTTTTTTGTGGTACGGGGGACCTTGTGCTTGAGAGGCAGTGCCAGAGCCACTGAGCTAAATTCTTGGCCCTTTTGTGAACGTTTTAAATAAGTAAAGAAAACACAAAGGCCTAGAATATACCAAAGATTTTTTTCTATAACTTATGCATTAAAAAATAAACTGTTGTTTTCCCAAAAGTAAGCAAGAAATTAGATAAGTGAGAAGATGGAAAAACATTCTCCAATTATATCATAGGCAAAGGGTTAAAAGCCCTGATATATAAATAGCTTCTACAAATAAAGAAAAAGACAAACACTATAGGAAAAAATGGGCAAAGAAATGAATAAATAATAGAAAAAGGAAATGCCAATGTCCTGTAATCATATGAAAATGTGCTTGAAAATAGCCAGTGGAAAAATTGAAAACTGAAGTAGTTTTGTAGACAAGGCTGTGAATATTAATAAAAATGAATTTTGGAGGATTCTAATCAATTAGAAAATGTGTAAAAACCATTCAACCTAGCTGAGTCACCTATTTTTCCACCCTAAATTTTATGAAATCTACATATCCATAAAGTATTTCCTAAACTAAAATGTTCTACAGGAAAAAAAAAAAAAAACACAATGAATTTCAGTTATTTGGGGTTTTAATAGAAGAATTTAAATGTATTATTAATAATGTTTATTTAATTGATTGCATGTTGAAATGATAATATTCTGGCTGTCTTATAAATGTATTAGTTAGTAAACGTATCAATAAAGTCAACTTCACTTTTTTTTTTATCCTCTGCAGCCTGTGTATAACCGTCTCCTGAGAAGAGTGCTCATCTAAATACCCCAGTGCCCAAAGAGCTTGACACCCCTTCACCCCATTCCACACTCCAGGACCTGCTGGGCACCAGTACCAGCTGCAGGCCAGGCACTAGGCAAGCTATTTATGGGGTAACAGAAACTTTCTATATGTGTGCTCTGGGAGTGAGTCTGGGAGCTCACAGCCACTGGGGAATGGGCTGGAGGGTGGGATCAGAGTCTAGACCTAGGGGTGTTTGCTGAATGAATGAGTGAGTACATGTGCCTGTTCTTCCTGGAAGGTCCCCTTACAGCAGCCTCCCCACCCCCACCATGCTCAGGAGAGTCCTTGGACTTTCCCAGCTGTGTCTACCTCTATCTCAATCTCCCCCAAACTCTCAAAACTCTCTGTCCTTGTCATTGTCTCTGTCTCTGTCTCTCTCCCCGGTCACCCATCCTGGGCCTAACGCTCGGTCATTTCATCTCTTCTTAGTTCCAGCTGGGGCTGGACTACCCTCCCTACTGCTGCTTGCTCTGCCCTAGAGGACAGATCAGGTCCCAGAGGAGCTAGGAGGAGCCATCTGTCAGTGGACAATGGTAACAGGGCTAACCAGGAGCTCCGTCAACCAGCCTGCACCTGCCTCTGTCTGCCCTTCCCTGAGGGCCCCGCTAGATGCCCTTCTCTGAGGGGCTGGGGCTGCTAGGCCACCCTGGTAGCAGCAGGCCAATCTGGTCAGCTACATCCAGCTGCCACATCATAAAGAAACAAACAAATATTTTTCTTGAAGTTCCTGATTTTCTCAGACAGAACAGGGGCTAGAGTGGCCACCCGATCTCTGGAGGGAATACTAATATCTAGAGCCAGCAGGAGGTAACAGGCCTAGGGTTTCTGCAGAAAGAAGCAGGACCCCAGAGGGTTCTGGGAGATCACACCCTTTGCCCAGCCAGCTCCCCAGCAGAGACTCATAATTTGGGAAAAGTGCATTTCCCAGGAGGGTAACATTTATGGTGATCCCAGAATAGCCCCTAGAGCTACCCACCACACAGGAATGCCAGAAGCCATGCCTGCCAAGGATAGACATCATCCAGCTCCAAGAAACTTCCAGAAGATTGGTAGAGTCATTGCTTTCATGACCCAGTCTATGGAAGTTTCATGAGCAGTTTCTGTTCAGAGAATGAATGAATGAATGAATGAATGGGATTCTCCCTGGGGGCAGGGAACACTTGCTTCCTCTGGCCTCTAGATAGGAGAAACTGAATCCTATCACTCATGTCCTTCCTTAGAATGGCCACAGGAAACTCACAGTCACCACTGTTTCCTCTGCAAGGAGTATCCAGATATCGGGTCTCCCCAGCAAAGGAAGGACCATTGTCACCACAGAACGGGGGCCAGGGACCTAGATCCAGAACCTTAGGCTTTGTCCAAGGTCACACAGCTGTCTAGCAGACGACAAAGGGTCGAGCCTTGTCAAGAGACCTTGCAAGTGGCTCTGCACCCTGGTACCCCTGTGAGATGGTCAAGTTCTCACATGGTCTCTGCCCAGCATAATGTGGGGACTCCGTGGAACTAACCAGGGGAACCACCTCATGTGTCATAGGCCCAGGAAGCTCCAGAAAGCACTGGCTGAGACCACTGTCCCAGCTCTACAGGCAGCAGCACCCTCAGAGCGGCCACCAGGTAAGGACTGGCCAGCATCTGTCCACTCCCATGTTCCCTCTTCGCTGAGCAGGCCCTGCCCTGGGCCCTAGCAGAGACACAGTATTGAAAACACCCAACCTCTGCCATCAGGAAGGTAGAGGCCCACCCTGAGACCCCTCAGCAGGAACAGCAGTAGCTTCCCCTCCAGAGAGACAGACACAGAGGGACTGGAAAAGATAGGGCAGGGAGAGGGAGAAAAACATGAGGAGGACATACCAGCACGGTGTCCCTGCTAGGAGTGAGGGGCCTTTGCAGTAGCCGGGAATATTCAGAAGAGAGCCTGGGAACCTAGAGCCTGGGCTCTGCTCTATGGGCATCGGGTGTCAAAGTCCCCAGGACTGGACTGCTGGAAAGCCAGAGGTCTTGGGCAACCAGCTGCCCCTGAGGACATCACCACCACCTGCATGTCACCTGACACTTCCTCTGGGTGTGCAGAATAAAGGACCTAGCTAGAGGTCCAGGATGTGAGGCCTTCAGGCACCTGGGTGTCTCTGGCCAGGCCAGGCCAGCCTCATGACCCCAGGCAGATGCTGTCTATGACAGTGGCACTAAGGTCCCAGCAACATCTCTACTATGAGTGTGAGCCATGTCGACCGATCCAGACTTCTGGAGCCTGGGAGAAGCCCGCTGAGGAGGCCAACCTCCTCCCATGGATAGTAAGTTCTGGGCATGTTCACAGACAGACACTCATGGAATGCTCCTCAAACCCAGAAAGAACCCCTTTTGGTTTCCACAGGCTGGTAGGTCATGAGTCATACTCAGGCGTTATCTACAGAGTTTTTACAGCAAAGCCAGAGATGTCCTGAGGGCTTTGTACAGTTTACTCAGTAACAATCACAGTTGAGCCTTGAGAGGGGAACTGCGATTAGCCACTTCACAGGTGAAGACACTGAGGCACAGGGAGAGGTGTGCGACACCCCAAGGCCATACGATTTGTAGGGAAAGGCTGGGAATCTGGCCCCATGTCAGCCACCCACTCGCTGAAATCACACTTTTCTCTTTTATGGGTTAGAGCTCCTTTCACATCGGGCTAGCTATGGGAGGTGAGGGTCTGGGGTGGCCTGACACAGGACCGGCCGGGACCCTGGGCTTCTGCACTCATGGCTGTCAGGTACCTGCGCCACATGCTATGTGGCATCTCCCTGTGGATGGCGTTCCTGAGTATTCTTTCTGGTCTCTGGACAGAGACAGGCTTGTGCCACATCTCAGTGGCCAGGGAGGAGAGAAGAAAAAACAGGAGGGTAGCACCACCTCTCAGTCCCAATCAGTGCAAGAGCCGGTATGGCTCCAAGGCTGCCCCCAGGTCACAGGCAGATCCTTGCCTCCACCCCAGCAGCACCCACAGACAGCCAGCGGCCTCTGAGCAGGACATGGGACAGAGACAAGGGACTTCATGGAGGAGCACAGCACTGCAGGTCCACGGTCCCAGATCAGTGAGACCCTGTCTGCTGGAGTCCATCTGACTGTCTGTCAGAGCCCTGTGGTCAAGGCCCCTTCTCTGGGGCTGAATCTGCATCCATAGGATGATGACAGTAGTGTCTTGTCATTCTACTGGTCTGCAGACACCCAGGAAGGACAGATGTCTCTACAGCCCATCCCTACCTGTGACCTCAGGAGCACAGGTAAGGCCAGCTCTGGCTTTGATGACCTGCCAGGTGGACCTCGCCCTCCTTGCCCAGGGTAGTGGGGTGTCCATGCTTCCGGGGTCCACCTGACACCACCCTCCACAGCCACATCCACAGGGAAGGTAGGTTGATGTAAAGTGTCACAGGAAGTGCTGTTCTCACAGAAGGCCTTGGCTCACTCTCCTCCACTGTACCAGGCTGGGTTGGATCTCGGACATGAGAAACAGACCCCTCACTGTCCCCAGGGAGTGCTCTGCCATTGTAAATTCAGCTGTGGCCCTGATTTCTCAGTCTGGGCCTGAGTTCCTCCAACTCTGAGTGGACCCATCTTGGAGGTTTGAGACACTGCAAGACTTTCGAGACTTGCCTACCATCCCCTTGCCTGGGTAGACCTGTCACCATGCCCAGGATGATGGGGAGGTAGTTTTCTGGTGGCTGGGGAGTGGCAGGGCCAATCTATTTGTGACAGAGGCTGAAGCTCTCCTGTGGGCTCCCATGTCACTTGCACACCCATGAGCAGCCACAGGATCACTTCCTGGCCATTTGCCAGACCACCCCCACCCCAAGCCTGTGGGTGATTCCTGGAGCTCAGCCAGGCACTGTCATGTGCTCCAGGGCCCCCAGCATTCCTGCCTTTGTTTCCGTTGATGCTGGATCCTCTGAGAGCCAGGAGGGGCCCAGGGAGTCTCTTGAAATCCCCACTGCAATGGCAGGACCCTGGGCCTGCTCCAGGAAGCTAGGCCCTGTGGGAGTGGCCGGAGGGTAGAGGGGTCCTTCCACAGAGGACACAGGAGGAAGCAGGGTTGTGGTGCACTGAGCCTTGCATAGTGCACGAGCAGCTGGGTGCAGCTAGACAGACAAGCTCTGCACCAGAGCCTGGCAGGGGCAGCAAGGCTGGGGAGGGGGTGCCACAGGCTACCGCCAGCTGGTCACAGCTGCTGGAGGAACTGCAGCAGGGGCCTTCCTCCCACTGCAGCGGTAGAGGTGGGTGGCCTTGTCCTGCCGACCCCATTGAGAGAGGACAAGGATAGAGGGTAGATGGGGGTCCGAACTGCCTGAATGCCTCCCCTCAGTCCTCATGGTTAAGGGCAGCAACAACTGCACCCTATTTATATCATCTAGCCTCACCCAGGGGCCGCATCCACGGAGGCCGTGCAGAATTCCACTGAGGTCCGTTTACATTTAAAATAAATGTTTCCTTAACTCACATCTGATCCCTGGCAGCGAACTCAGGAATCAGGGAGCACACATTCTGACTCTCAGCCTGGGGCTGCCTGCCAGGCACTCAAGGCTCCGGGCACATCCACGCCCTAGATGGCTATAGCACCTGCTCCTGCCAGCAAAGAATCCCCCTAGAGGTACCCCAGAGACCGCCCAGGCTTATACCCCCTGGACAAAGCTCTCTGAGCACCCCAGCTTCTGGAGTGAGGGGCTCTTCCCTGCAGTCTACTGAGGACCCAATCAGTGGAGGGTGGGGTTGCTATCTGGAGCTGGGGGCAAAGGGAGAGCCAGGATTCATGAGGGATGGGGGCACCTGGTATCTGCTAGAGCTGACCCTACATATGACATCCATATAGTGCTGGCAGTGGCTGGGGGACAGACTGAATGGTCATACAGTCAATGTATGACTGTATGTATGTATGTGACAGCACCACCCTGGGCGTTTGCTACAACTAGGGGGGCAGAGGGGGAGGTGGAGGCACATGGTTTATTCCAGGCCACAGTGGCAGGCAGCAAATTGAGGCACACATGGCAACCAGGCCAGGTCAGTACACCCCCATCTGCTCTAACCGCAGTTGGTCCCATCCAGCCATGAAAGAGATGTGAGCAAGACCACGCCAGATGACTAGAGGGGCAGGCTAGACAGGCCAAGAAAACTGGACACAGGCCTGCTTCCTAAACATGTGCAGCCCATGCCCAAGGAGGTATGGGCCTCCAGATGAGATAGAGCCTGTGCCAGACCCAAGGGCTTCCTGTTAGCCCCACCCTAAGGCCTATGTCCCTCCTAGGGTCAAAGGTGGGACCTGACTGCCTGTTGTTACCCTCTCCTCAGGGCAGGGGCTGTGTCCACAGTGCTCCTGCCGACCTCTGCACCTCAGGCTGGCCTCCAGAGGACCCTTGTCCACAGGCCAGCCCCAGCAGGAATCCAGCCTGTGGGCACAGACCAGGAGAGACAGAATCTGGGAGTCCTGGGGAGAGCAACTAGGCTCATGTCCACCTACTTCTGGCTGGGCACTGGGCCCTTAGGTCTCTTTATGGAGGCATCAGGGGCCCGATGGCCCAACTGGAAACATATCACAGGAGCCCACAGGTGATCAGGGCCCCCCAAGGACCCCAGGGCACCCACTTGTGCCAGCCTATCTGTCACTATGGCCAGCACACAGGCTGCAGACTGCGGCCCCTGCAGGACCCTACAAGATCCCCACTAGACCTTACAGTCTGCCTCCTGGCTCCCCAGCCCTGGGTGTCACACACTGTGGCCTGCCCCTAAAAGCCATGCAGGTGGTGTCTTCTCCGGTGGGAAGGGCCTCTGCCAGCCTGTGCAGAGTGGCAGGAGGGAACTGACAGGCTCTGGACCCTGGACCTCTGGGCGACTCTGAGCAGCTCAGGCAGCCCCTCCCCAACACCACGGAGTCTGCAAGGGTCTCCAGGCCTGAGACTCTGAGGCTGCACTGGCCTGTCCATCTCTTCTCTTCCAAGATTGAGGTTCTGAGTCCCCAGTGGATGCTTAGCTTCAGGGCTCCCCAAGTCCTAGGATACATGATTACCATGTCCATTTCCCAGGGAAGGAAATAGAGGCTCAGACTCTGAAATGGGGACTTAGCAGGGACACAGCTGGGTTCAAACAGCCTCGCAGTGTCAGGCTGAGTTCTGCCAGCACCACTCAGCACTGGATATTGAACCTAGGGCTTTCACCCTCCGCTATACCGTCAGCCATTTTTAGTTTGAGACAAATCTTGATAAATCTCAAAGTTGGCCAGGTTGGACTCAGTGTTACCATCGTCCTGCTTTGGCCTCCCAGGTTTCTGGGATTACAGGCAGGTACCACCATGCCTGGCTCAGGCTCAGCTTTAAAGCAGAGGAGTGTGTTGGGTCACACCGGTCCACACCCATGGGGAGAACCCCACCTCACCCCCATTATTCTCAGGTTTACTGAGACATTTCCGAGCCCAGCAAATTAGGTGCCAACTGTAGTGCCACTGAGTATTGAAGAGTGCTGGGATTCAAAGAACCAGACAGGGACCCCACAGCCTGATGTGGGGGACAGAAGAGGGAGGAACCCCAGTGCAGGGCCTGGGGAAGGTAGACTGGCATTGAAGGAATGCAGGCTTCAGAGACAGCTTGATCCAGGGGTGACACCAGAGCAGGGGTTTGGAGGCTGAATGGGAGCTTTCCAGTGAGGACAATAATTGCAGGTGGAGAAGATCATGTGTGCAAGTATGACCTCCAAAAGAGTGCACCAACTGCGCCAAGCTCCTTGGGGGTCTTGTGCACGAGCAGAGAAGGTGGGAAGAACCCCTTTGGCCATGACAATAGCAGGACCCTACTGTTCCAGCTCAGCAACCAGTTCCTCCTGCAGCCCCCTCTGCCTGTTTCTGAACTTCCTCCTAAAAGCCACTGGCTAGAGACCAGAAGTGGCGCCAGGCAGGCACCCACCCAGCAGGCAAGAGTTCCTCCGGCCAAGACACCAGGCACTTCCTGACTTGGCGCAGCTCTGGGGGGCCGGGGGCAGCATTCCAGCTGGCATTCCAACTCCTCCTCGACACTTTGTCCATTTCCTGCCCTGGCTGCAAATTTCAACCATTTCCTTCTCAGCCACCTCCGGCCTCTGCCCGCTGCCTGGCTGGGTGCTGACCCTGGGGGACAGAGGATGGTCTTGTCCTCTGCCAGCTCTAAGTTTGGAACTCGGCCTGCCCTCGCCCCAACACCCTGCCAGGATGCCCTAGAGTGTGTGAGGAGATGGCCAAGCCACAGAAGCGGGGAGATGCAATCCAGCCTCCTGGATGTCCCCCTGGCACTCACCTGTGCAGAACCTCAGGTATGCCTGGACAGGGCAGTGCTGTCATGAGCCTCAAGCTGATGCAGGAGAGAGCTGCAGGTTGCTGAGGCAGAAGCCATGAACCTGGGTGAACTCCTGCCCCCCCCCCAGTTGGCCAGTGCCCAGGCCCAACTGTGGGTGCAAGGAAGGACCTTCCTCTGATGTCATATGAGTCAAGGTTCCTCCCCAGGCTGGTGGGAGCCCAGCTGAAGGAGATGGACTGAGACTGCACCCTTCCTCATTGGAGGCATGACCCCTGATGAGGCCCAGGAGCTCTCAGGCATGTTTCTGGTCTGGCTTGAGTGGTGGTCCAGGGGGAGGGGTATGCGGGTTAAGTCTCAGGCTAGGGTTCATACAGAAAGCCCAGAAGAGCCAGGGAGATGAAGCCTACACTTTAGAACAGAGAGCTTCTGCCCTTCATGAGGTATATGGGGTTTGAATGCTCCTACCAACAACCAGTGACCTTGACTATGACCTTGCCCCAGTCCAGGGTCATCAGATGCCCATTCACTGAGATTGAGGCAGTACACCTGGCACACTGAGGCCAAGCAGACAACCGGACACTGAGGTCACCCAAAGATCTGCCAGGGAGATGTGCCCAGTGCCTTCCTCCTGCCCTGCCAGGTCTTGCCCTTTCCACCATAGTGAGGACTCAGGAAGGAAGAGGTCCCATGTTCTGGCCCCATACAGAGCAGCAGGATAATGGTGTGATGCGAGCTGGCATACATAAAGGATGTCTCATGGTGCCCACACCAGTCTGGGCACCCTCCAGCAAAAGCTAGGAACCCAGGCAGCCAGCAAGCAAACAGTTTTCCATGCTGGGCACAGTGTCCAGTCAGCCAGCTTTTAATAACAAGTAAACAAGGCTCACCCGGCTCAGCTCAGAGGGAAGAAACTAGTGTCCCAAACATTCTTATTTGGCGATTTAATGGCCAGAGCATCCGTGTAATATTTATGCAATAAATCCTTCCATGGGGGTGTTAATATGTCATAGGAGGTTCCTCTGAACCCCACCCCACAAGGAAGAATCCTGAGAAAATGTCATTTCACAGTTTCCCATAAAACCAGGTGCAGGGCAGCTGTGGTATGCGTAGCGGGAGCAATTGCTCAGGAACATCCCCTCGTCTTCGGCCCAACTGCAGCAGAGATGAGTGTGAGCCATGTGGCTGTGCTTGGCAAGCTAGCGGCTGCTGCCCCTGGGCTGGGGTCTTGGGCTCTGGGACCAAGGGACAGCTGAGCAATTCCCCAGGACCCAACCCCAAAGCCTCTGCCCCAGGTCTAGCGAGACATCAGCTGCCCAGGGCCATGGACAAACCCAAACAGAGATATGGGATCCACCACACAGAAAGGCAGATGCCACAGACAAGACCTTTAACATCTGCTTTTGAGTTAAATATTCACATAAAGTCCTAGGATCAAGTTTTGACCTCAGTGTCAAAGCAAACTGCTAATTTCATATTTCATGCCCCGACACCTCAAGCAGCTCAGCTTCAGCCTGACCTTGGCTGGAAGACAACCCAAGGGGAAAGTAAACAAAGGGACTCCTGGAACTCGGCTTGGGGGCTGGA
Organism: Petromus typicus; assembly: GCA_004026965.1. NCBI lineage: Eukaryota > Metazoa > Chordata > Mammalia > Rodentia > Petromuridae > Petromus > Petromus typicus. Next base: position 91,982 of record PVIR01001238.1, on the reverse strand, counting down.
AGCCAGGGTGTTGGGAAGCCCAAGGAACCTGCATCTTCAAAACCAAGCACGTGGCTTTACAGATCTGCCTGGGAGGGGCTCACCCCATGCAACAGCCAGGCCGCATCACCGTGTCCTGTGAGGTGAGGATGACCCTTTTATCACAGCTGAAGGGACAAGAGCCTTCAAAGGGACAGAGCTAGCCCAACCACCCAACCCCCTGGCTGGGAGGAGCCTCTGGAGCCAAAGCAGGTCCATCTTCCTGGTGCCCAAAGATCTATCCTGTGGCCAAGGTAAAGAGGACAGCAACAGGAACGGCGTGTCTGCTCATGACCAGTCGGTGTTCCCATATTCCCCAAGAGCCAGGACGGGGTAGACAGCCTCTCTGGAGCCCCATGAGGCTCAGCCCGAGAGCAGGGTGGCCCTCCGTGTTCCATCAGCAGCCAAAGCCACCGCCATCCACACACACAGGAGGCATGAAACAGCCATGGCCACCACGGTCACGGGCGTCTGCCTCCCAGGGCTGTCTGTCGGTAGCAAACACAACTCTCTAATAAAACAAATCATCTGAAGCTGTGGAAGCCACAAGAGGAAACAGCTGTGCACTGCTGGCTGCGAACATGTGTGTCTACGCCCATCTCCTAGCCTGCCTGCTCGGCTTCTGCAGAATTCTGGATTCCCAGCCGCTTCCTGACAGAAGAGTGCTCAGAGCACCAAGAGGAGAATGAGAGAGAGACCAGGGAGCACTCACAGGCTGACACACAGTCCCAGATCAGCTCAGCAGCCCAGCCCACGGAGTCCTTGGGGCCACCGCTCCCCCACAGCCACTTTATCCTAAGACCACCCCTTCCCCATAACCATTACCTGCCATTTGTGTAACTATCCCACTGTCACCGTCTTACACCGACATCTCCCTCAGGACCTATTTGCACTGTCTGCGTGGTGTAGGGAGGGTGCCAGGGTTGGGAGTACCAGGGAACCCATCCCTAGTGAATGCTCGTGAGAGCCTGGGGCAGCTTGCCCTGAAAATCAGTTTTCAGCCAAGCCTCGAAGTGTTGTAAACCGAAAAAAGAAAAATTGGATGTCAAGAAAGCCAGTCACTTCCACAAAGCTCACTGAGGGAGGACCCAGCTGCCCAGACAGGAGAGCCTGAACAGATGTACCCAGAGAAGCCTCCAAGAAACACCTGGCCCCCCCAGGTCCCACAATGGCAACACGTGCCATGGAGGGAGAAGCCCATGCACCCACCCTCTGATGAGGCCTCTCAGAAAACTCTCTGGGACTAATGTCCCCACTCAGGAGTACCTCAGAGCAGCTGCGCTCTGAGGACTGTGCAGCCAGAGAGGACACCATAGCTGCCTGGGCCAACATGGCAGTCACTAGCCACGTGTAGGCGCTCAAACTCCAGTTAAGGAATGAAATTGTAAGCCTTGAGGCCCTGAGTTGTACCAGTAGCCATGGCTGCAGTATCGGGTGCTGGAGGAGAGACAGGGATCCCAGCCAGAGGCTGTCCTGGAGTCCAGGGCTGAAAGCTGCATCAGCCTGCTCAGGCCATTGGCAAGGGGCTTACAGAAACTGACTGAGGGCCGGGGATTTAGCTCAGTGGTTCCAGTGCCTGCCTTGCAAGTGCAGGGTCTCAAGTTTGATCCCCAGTAACTACTTACAATAATGCTGGGCATGGAGACTCATGCCCACCAGTAATCAGTACTACATACCACAGTGCTGGGTGTGGCATCTCACACCTGTAGTCGCAGCACTTGGGAAGCAGAGGCAGGAGGATTGCTATGAGTTTGAGGCTGCCTGGGCTACATAGTGAGCTTAGGGCCAGCCTGAACTAGAAAGCCAGACCCTGTCTCAAAAAAAAACAAACTGCTGGGCATGGTGACACATTACCTATTGTCCTAGCTACTTGGGAGGCTGAGGTCCAGGAGTTCTGGGCTGCAGTGCACTATGCCAATTGGGTGTCCACACTAAGTCCACATCAATATGGTGACCTCCAGGAGCAAGGGACCACCAGGTTGCCTAAGGAGGGGTGAACTGGCCCAGATCAGAAACAGAGCAGGTCAAAAAAAAAATCTGAACTGAACCACTCCTCACCTGATTAGAGGCCAGAAGCCTAAGGTCCAGATGTTGGTGGGTGCACTCTTGTGGAGCTTGGAGAAAGACTGGGCTCTGTGATTAGGTTGCAGGTATTCTGGGTACTCCTTTGAAGAAACTCATGCCAGCCTGTCTCTGCCGATTAGTCTATGCCCCCAGCACATGTGTGTTTGTGTTTGTGTGTGTGTGTGTGTGTGTCCCCTTCCTGCCTCATACTGCAGCAACAGTCATGCATTAGGAACCACCCTTCTCTAGAATGATCTCATGTAAGACCTCAGTGTGACTAACTATCAGCAAACTCCAAGTAAGTCCACATCCACAGGATCCAGTGCGTGTGAGTTGGGGGAATCCCCTACCACAGGACCCCATGTCTCCCTCATACTCAGTAGTCACCATCTGTGTGCTGACAATGAGACCTTGGATAGGTACATTTCTCCACCAAGACATGGCCATGGTGCCGTGACCCATGAGGGATGGGTGAACAGGCAAATAAAACAAGGACCCCCTGACAGGTCTGATGTCTTGATCTCCGTGATGCTCAGGTATGCTATGTTACCCACCCCGACTAGAATGTTCCAGATCCAGAATGATTCAGAATATGGACAGGAACAGCCTCAGGTGACCTACATGGGTTGGTGGCCAAGATCTGACAAGGGACCGTTCTTATCTCCAAGATGGCCTTGAACAAGGCTGAGTACCAGATAGGGAAGGAGAACTCTGGCCTGTCTTCACCAGCAGCCCAAGCATCAGGGCCAAGACCATGAGCCCCCACAATGAGCAGTCTCAGTCCCAACACCTGGGGCCACTAGTCCAACATGGCGGCCAAGGAAATCAGAGTTGGGTTCAGAGTTGGTTTCTTAGGAAGTACCCCTCTGGGAAAGGGCTGATTCCCTGGAAGATTCCAAAAGGCAGCTCACTGGAGCTGGAACTTCCTCACACGCCTTTCCAGCAGCCTCAGCCCATACTCTGTGTCTGAGAGAGGAAGGCCAAGGGCTGGCAGCAGTACGGGTCCTGGCAGCTCCCCAGAGGCTCCCAGGCAGGCTCAAGTTCCTAAGGAGTGTAAACTGTCTTACAAATGAAGATAGTGACTCCAGTGACTGAAGCATCAGAAATAACTCTGCTGACTCAGGCTCTGCCCAGGGTTCCGTGGGAAAGAGCCCAACAGCTGGAGGGCTCAGCCCTCAGCTTCACACGGGCTTTCTAAAAAGTGGGTGAAGCAATTTGGTGGTTGGCACTTTGCAGCTGAGAGCAACCTTGAGGGGTATCCTGGATGGTCTCTTGGTGATAGGAGCAGATACCTCCCAAAGGCTCTGGACTATTGTAACTGATCCATGGAGCTGAGACCTGAGTTCTAGCTATCCCCTCTCCAGAAATTGCTGTGTCCCAGCCTTCCCCTTCTCCTGGGTAGCAACCTATGGCCCCACGCTGATGTTACAAAGGTGACCTCTATGCACCAGTGGATGTACAGAGGCAGGGTCAGCTGGGGTGCTGGGCTACAGCTGTAGAAACCTCAGCCCAGAGGGGCCTAACCTGGTGCAGTGCATTATGCCATGTGACACGAAGTTCAGATTGGTCCACCAAGTGATTTGTAGCATCAGTATCCTTGGGTTCCTGCATCCTTGCTTGACCTCAGACCTCAGAACTGTCCAATCCTGGTGGCAAAATTACAGCCATAGCTGCAGGTGTCACATCCTTATCCACCAACCTCTGATCCCTGTTTTAAAAGCCTGGAATATGTTCCTAGAGCACTAGGCAGCCTTCACTCTCATTCTGTTGCCAGGGTTGTCTCCTGCCTGGATCTTAGTCAGTCGAAAACAGGGAGGTGCTGTCATGGAGGTGTTTGTTCAGAGCATCTAAGTTCACTCCATAGGACTGCACAGGGCCAGGCTGCCTGAGGCACGTTGGTGCTGGGCCCCTTGCAGCCCCTGAGGTGGAGCTCAGCAGGCAGGAGGTGGTTGGGAGAACTCGATCCCAGAGGAGAGGAGGGAGCAGGTGGGCAGAGGAGCCAGCTGTGATGTGGGCTTCATGCCCAGGACACAGGGCCGGCAAGGCTGTCACTCTGGGCCAGGACGCTGGGACTGTATACCCGCCTTGGTACAGCAGCCAGCAGTGCTGCCCATAACAGGCATGGCCTGGGGCCAGGCAGTGCTCTCACGAGGGTCCTGGAGGAGCCAATCCTGCTGGGCAGCTGGTCATTGCACTCCTACACCCACCTCAAAGTGACAAAAACCAGGGGTGTGTCTGCATGCAGAAAGGGTGTGGCTAGTCAAATCTGAACAGAGATAAATGTGGAAAAAAGGCTGGAAGGAAATATTCAGAGCAGCACGTTCTGCACAGAAGGACAATGGGATGGTTTTCTATTTTTCTTCATGGTATTCTATTGAAAGTGAGTATGTATTCCTTTGGTCAGAGAAAAAAAAATTATTTTTTCTAAAGAATGCTTCCACCCATAAAGTCTAGGATCTGGAATCAAAAATGAGACTTAGTACCCCAGCATTTGAAGGGAAAATCTACGAAGGGAGCCTACATTCCAGCACCCCAAGGCAGCTCTGGTATTTCTTTCCCCATTAATTATCTATGTGACTGTTTTTGAAAAGAGTTGTCACATTGCCAGATTCTTCACCCATGAAATGGGCCTGCTCAAGCTAGCTCACACTTTAATGTAAGACAAGTAATGCTAGAACAGCTCATTACTCCAAGATCCCAAGATCTGGCAGCGTGACACAAGGACTTCCTCTGGCACATGGAGACTGATGCTCAGCAGCCATTTCCACATGAGCATGTGGGGACCCAGCCCTATCCAGTGTGATCTGTGTCTTCAGTCCCTTCTACTCTGCCAGCAGACAGGGAGAGGACGGAAGGTAATGGAGGATTGTGATGAGAGCTTCAGGGGCCTAAAAATCACCAAAGTCCTGTTGGCTGGAGCTCACAAACATGGCCACGTAGGGGCTGCACAGCATGGCTGGTGGCTGTGAGGGAGGTGACTGTCATATGAGAAGATCTATTGTTGCTGGCTGCTGCTGCCATCCAGGCTCCCCTCCAGGTGGAGTTGCTCTCTCTCTCTGCATGTCTGCCCGGGGTCTGACTACCAAGGGAGAGACAGAGCACCAAGGATACTATAGAAATGTCCCAAAGGTCCCAGATGTGGCCCCTGCACTTCTGCTATCTCCAGCCTTCTCACCAGCCCAGGCTGGTCAGCCTGTCTTTCTCCACCACGGTCAGCCCTGGGACTTGGCCCTTTGTCCCCTAGAGGCCAGGACTGGTGAACATTCTTGTTTTGTGAGGTCCCATAGGAAGGCCGACCAGGGTGTGGCACAAATCATCCAGTAAGGAGCACAGAGTCTGCAGGAGGAAGTCATGGCATCCGTGCCGAGTGACACTGGATCGGGGATGGCCTGGGCTGAGGGAGCCCCTCCCTAAGACAGGAAGTGGTAGAGTGGAGACAGTTCCAGAGTGATTTCCGAGACTTGAGTGTCGTCCCCTACTTCAGGATGCTATGAGTCGCACTGTGTCTCCCCAAAACCTCTTATATCAAAGCCCTAACATCCAGCACCTCCAAATGTGACCTTATTTAGCAATAGGGTACCTGGTCCACCCACCATGGGTCATGTTCTCTAAAAGGATATGGAGTCTCACACTGGCAGGCAAAGGGACTGGAGAGAGGCCAGACTCCCACAGCTCAGTAGGGATGCCCCACCCACACCCCTGCCCTAGGGCAGGAGGATGTATTTCTATTGTTTAAGCCCTAGACTGTGGTCTAACAAGGGAGACAAATGCGATAGGTCCCCCTTCTCCAGCCTGTGAACCTCGGTCTTACCAGCCCTATACCCCATCATATGCAGGTGACCTGCTTGCTCCCATGTGGGAGCTCACATGGGACCTCAGTGCCGTGGGAGAGCAGCATCCTGGCTTGGAGCCTGGGGCTCAAAGGCAACAGAAACATCTTTTTGGCTCTCAGGAGATTAGCACCCTGCAGCTACTGTGGTTTGCCTCGGGGTCAGGCCTTGTTCCTGTCCCTTCTTTCCCCAAGGCACAGGTCTCTCGGGGCTTTGTGGGGGCTTCTGAGACTCCCTCTAAAGCGGGCTGGGCTTCTTACATGACAGGGGACTGGCAGGGTGGGGAGGTAGGGACTGTTGTGGTATTGTTTTTGTCATATTAAAACACAAAATTAATTCAGCTATTTCTCCTGACCCCAAAATGTCTGAGGAACTCAGCAAGTGGAGAGATGAATTATTCATATCTTTAGAATCCATTCTCCAAAACATGTGCAAAAATAAATTACATTTTCCTCCTAAAATGGGGCTGTTTCACCTGAAGGCTGAGTCCATGGAATGAGGCAATACAGGCACAAATCTCAGGTCCCTCTGCCTTTCCAGACACCCAAGGGGAGGCAGGAGTGAAGAGGGAAGACAGCCGGGCACGGGACACTGGGGAGCACGGGAGATTCATGCCCCACCCTAGGCAGGATGGCCTAGCAAGTGCTGGCCCTGCTTTCCTGCCATGTAAAGTGAGTCTGCTGAGCCGGATGGAAACTTGTGGGCTCCCAGGGCCCAGCAAGTTTGTACCCCGACATCAGAATATTCCAGGGTGATGTCTGGGTCCTTGGAATGCCAATCTCACCCAGAGGAAGGAATTTCTCACACAGGTCCTTCCCCTGGATGTCCTGCCAGGCCATGGAAGGACCAAGATCATCCAGGGCTGTGACAGGAAGGACAGTCTGGCTGTCAGACTTTTGTGTCAGCCCTTCTGACTCTGAGTAGGTATAGTCCCTTGAGGTTTGAGCATCAGGCTGGGCATGTCACTTGGAGCCTAGGACAGGGGGTAGATGGCCTGGTAGCCCAGGTACTAGGACAGGTAAAGCCCAAACTTCCTTTCCTAGAGGGCCTGGCCTCAAAGATTGCAGTGTTAGCTTTCCATAGCTGTGGCAAAATACTCGAGAGCAGCAACTTAAGGAGAAAGGGAGTATTTTAGCTCTGAGTTTCAGCCCATGGTCAGGCAGCCCTGTTGTTGCTAGGTCCTTGGCAGCACAGAAGTCAGAGCAGGAGTGTGGAGGCGAGAAAGCAGAGACTGAAGGGCGCTAGAGACAAGATATCCCCTTCCCTCCCAAGTTTCTACTGCCTCCCAAGAGCCCATTCAGCTATGAGTCAATCAGTGGATTCATCCATCGATGAAGCCAAATCCCTCATGATACCTGCCAAACACTGCTGTTCTAGGGACCAAGGCTTCCTTCCACACATGAGCCTTTGGGGGATGTTTTGTTCTCAAACCAAAATAGGTCCCTTGAATCAGGAAGTCAGGAACTGGGTGGGGCTGAAACCCAAATGCATCATGGGCCTCTTTGAGATGGAGGTCCACCCAGGGGCTCTCTGCTCCCTCTAACCACCGCTGTCTGTCTCACACAAGGGGCTGACAAGTTAGGGGCTCCACTTAGGTGGGGCTGGAGTCTCAGGTGCAGTGGAGGAGGATCAAGTCACCTCCACCCTGATTCAATAAATTTGGCCTCAAAAAGGTCTGGTGAATCCCCTTGAAGAAGGGTCCAGGCTGCAACCCTGGGAGGGCAGGCAGCTAGTCAGGGGTCTAAGGACCCTAAGAAGAAAACAGACCCTCTCCAAAGAAGGCTGCCCCCTCCCTCCATTCATCCTGATTTCTGGGGAGCAGTTTGCATATGAGCTCCTGGCAGCTGGCGCAGGTCCTCCTGAGCAGCAGGTGGCCCACCTGTAGGACAGGCTTCTCATATCCTCAGCTACTGATCTGGAGGGGCTGGTAGGACAGATCTGGAAGCAACCAGTATCTGACTCACTAACAAACTGCTTCACACAGGCTCTGCGGAGCAGCCCAGGTTGTGGACATTTTGGTTCGGATGGCAGCATCTTCCCTGGAGTCTGACTTTGTCTAGCCTTTTGAACATTTGGGAAGGTAAACCTTTCCTCATCTGTCTCCTCCTTCTCCTGGCAGAGGAGCTCAATAGCAGCGCCTAATAACAGCAGGGGTGGGGCGGGCATGGAGGGCAGGCCCTGCGTTGGCCCCCAGCCCCACCCTGTGGTCAGGCCTCCTGGGCAAGGGATTCTTGCATTGAAAGGGGCTGTCAGTTGCTGGCCCTCGACTCCACACCTTCCTCAGCTTCAACACTGGGCTCATGCACTCTTGGCTCAGCACTTTGAGGTGTCTCCACTGACTACTGGACCAGGCTGGGGGCCCCTTCGTCGTTCTCCCCATACCACCGAGGCAGAATAGCCTAGAGACCAACACCCAGACAACCCTAATTCAAAGTCTGACTCCTGACTTGAAAGAGTTGGGACAAGTTCCTCACTGACCCTGGGCCTCAGTCTTCCCATCTGAAAATCTGACCCACAGGGCAGCAGGGAGAATGAAAAGGAGAGCACCAGACTCAGCACCTGGATCTGAGCCAGCAGTTGCTGCTGTTTTCTTTGACCTTAGCACCTACTCCAGTCTGCAGAGACAGGCTCAAGGAGTGGTGTAGTCGATGCTCAACTTTCTTCCTTGGTGGTTAGCTCCACAGAGGCAAGGACTTGATGGAACCTGGAGACATGCTCCTGGGGTGCTGAAGACACCAGATGGATGGATGGGTGGATGGATGGATGGGTGTGGATAGAAGGGTGGGTAGGTGAGTGGATGGATGGATAGATGGATGGATGGGTGGGTGGGTGGGTGGGTGGTTGGATGGATGGTTGGATGGATGTGGGAGGATAATTTTTGGATGTATGATTATATAGATGGGTAGGTAGGTGGTAGATGGATGGATGGATAATAGATGGGTGAATGGTTACCTGGATGACAGGTGGATGGATGAGAAGCTCATGGGAGCATAGAAGCCACCTGACTCTGATGGCCCTTGTCTGACAACAGATGTTGTTTGTCTCTCTCCTGGAGAGAGCAGTGCTTGCTTCTTCACCACGGAATTCGGGCTGAGCCTAGTAAGCTACTCCCAGCTCTGTATAGACAAGTTGCCATCTCTGGCTTCCCCGGGGACTATCACAGATTTCGCTATGGCTCTAGGATGAGCAGGCATCTTCCATGCCCATCTCAGTTCTCAGCAAGAAAGATGTGGCACAGGCGTGTGCTCCAGCAGCAGCTGGGATGGGCAGATACACGGTGTACTCACCTGCCCCCACTTGGGCCTCGTAGGGTGACACTTCCCAGGGACCTTGTGTGCCACCAGGTCAAGATGGCTCAGGACAGAGGGGCTGTGTGATGGCTACTTGCCAAAGACAGACCTGAGAGCCAGACATGAGTGTTTCTCCCCCAGCCACTGGGCCCCAAATGCCCTCCCTGTGTTCCTGGTCCCCTCCCTGGACAGCAGAAAAGCAGGACTTGCTTTTGGCTGTTTTGTGAAAAAAAAAAAAATCTACTTATTGTCTTCACTGCTGGGGAGTTCTGATCTCCAGGCTGCCGCTTCCTAAGGCGTTGCCATGGAGACGAATTTTCTGTCATAAATAAAAGTGTTCTGGGGTCAGATCTCAAGTCTAACTAGGACAGATTTTGAGGGGGAAATGCCAGAATTCTGAGATGCACAGAGGATAGTCTGGGCTGCTCTTCCCAGAGGCTGTTTTTCAGGCTGCTGTGAAGGGGGCGAGGGGCCTCAGGCAGCCACGCCTGCACGTCCCCTGGGGTCAGCACTCCACCTGCCCTTCCTTTCCTGAACCAGAATGTCACTGTCCCACACCCTTAACTGCTTGGGCTGATAACCAAAGAGACTCCAAGGTGAGCTGGCTCTCAGGCTACTACAATGGCCTGTGTTTTCGCTGTGTGTCCTCAGACTTGTCCCTGCACCTGTCTGGGCCTGGACCCTTCCTAGGATTCCTGATACATTCCTCAGGCACCTCCCTGAGCCAGAAGAGCACAGGTATTGCCCTGAGCTGGGAGCAGGCCAGGGATACTCCAGCTGAGGCTCCAACACTCCTGGCGACAAGGCTCCCCCACTCTAGTCTTGTGGACGTCAGCTTCAGGGATCTCCTGTGGTCAGGGTCAGCACAGGTCACACATAAGAGGCAGGGGAAGCCCTGGGAGGAAGGAATGCAGGTTTGAGGGGCCCTGGACGCCACCCAGGCCAATACCAGCAGCCAAGGGCTGTTTGCCAACCTGCCCCTACGTTAGGTACACAGAGTCCTCACCACTGGGTGGGGCTCAGCACTGCTCTGCCTTGCCTGGCATCTTGGACATCATCACAGCTCCCCAGTACCCTCTGGCTCAAGCTGCTGCTCTTTCCTGAGCCCCGAGCCTCCAACTGGGAAAAAGCAGCTGAGGTTGAAAAGGACCCTTTTTGCCAAGGTGGCTGTAGGCACCCACTGATTCAAAAGGATGAATGGGGTGGCGAAGAGGAGAGCAGCTTCTCTGTAAGAGGTATTTTTGGAATTTGGACCCAAACTGGGGTCCCTGTCCTTTCCCCTTCCCCTAGACATGAGTTCTTCCCAGGAGGAGGCTGGTGTCCCAGTAAACATGCAGGCCCAGGAGACCCAGTGAGAGCTGCAGGAGAGACTGAGACACGGCCCTGGCCACTGAGGTCTCCTCAGGCCCCTCACGCAGGTCGTACATGGGGCTGGCTGCAGCTGTAGGTTCCACCAGCTGCCCACATGTGCTTCCGGTGAGGACTTCAGCCTGCTGAACGCCTCGCTTGACTCTCCAAGCCCTGAGCAAAGCCACAGAAGCAACCTACGGCGGCCGTGGATCACAAAGGTGCTCCTGGGCTCCAGGGAGCATGTGAGGGTCTGTGGCTTCCGCATATTGACAGCTCTGACCACGGCCCCAGCCTTCTGTCCACAAGTATGCACAGCCCACCCTGGCCCTTGATGAGGGGGCCAAGATAGTCAATCCCAAGCAGTGTGCTGCCACAGGATGGGACAGCAGACAAGAGCGAGACACTATATGCACAGTGTCCTTTTAACCCACAAGTGCCTGAGAAGCCCCAAGAAATCCTAACCAAAGAACACTTAGTAATCTGTAAAGAAAACTGACCACCGATAGCAATCCCAGTGCAGTCCCCCACGTGCTGACATGGACAAGAGACAGCAGAGCCAGGTTTTCCACGTTTTTTGTGATTCCCGATCTGTGTCTCACTGAGGACCACTTGTGTGTGACTGTGTGTCTGCGTATGCGCTATGTGTTTCTGTGTCATTCTGTGTGTGTCTGTGACCATATGTCTCTCAATGTCACCCTAACTCAAAAATAAAGACAGCATGAGAAAAGAGAGTTGCAGACCACCATCCTGCCAAACAGGCACAAAATCAATCCTCAGCAAACTACAGTATCAACAAGCAGAATCAATAACATATCAGAGGAATAACACACAATGATGAGGAAGACTTATCTCAGGAATGCAAGGCTAATTTAACATCTGAAAGACCCAGTCAATGTGATTCATGATATTAATAGAATAATGGAGAAAAAAATCACATGCTAATTTTAATAGAGGTAGAAACCATACAATGAAATTCAACAGATGCAGAAAACACATTTAACAAAACTCAACTGTCTTTTGATTTTAAAAAATAAAATAAAAGACTCAGCAATCTAATACTAAGTGTACTTCTTCTGTGTGATTAAAGACATCAACTAAAAACCTACAGCAACATCACACTCGGCGTTAAAAGGCTCCACGCTTTCTACTAAGAGCATAAATACTGTTGGGCTGGGATGTGGCTCAGTGTTCAGTATGTTCAGTCAAAATAAAACAAAACCGGGGCCGGGGAGTTAGCTCAGTGGTTCCGGCGCCTGTCTCGCAAGCGCAAGGACCCGGGTTCGATTCCCCGGTAACCACATAACAATACTGAGTGTGGAGACCCACACCCAGCAGCAACCAGTACCACATACCACAGTGCCGGGCGTGGTGGCTCACGCCTGTAATCCCAGCACTCGGGAGGCAGAGGCAGGAGGATTG